>JAJIBD010007906.1:0-53044 GCA_021461705.1 Cryptotis parvus | reverse complement strand
AAGATTGAAAGAACAAAAGGAAGAAATATATAGGAAACTTGAAAACTTAAACCAAGAAATGGATGTGTTACGGGGGAGAGTTTCTGATTTCATAACTTATCAATCAGGACCTAGCGCATACCCAATACTGAGGCGTGAACCAACCAAAAGCCGTTCACAAACACGCCCCAAAAACTGTAGACTTGAAAGAGGTGTATACATTCCCAGCAAAAAAATCTAAAAAGAATTCTAATGTGGCTGATAACTTAGAGGAGGAACAGGAAAACCCAGAGGAGGCAAATTCCCAAGCTGAAAATCTCCCCAGAGTTAATTCCCTCAATGGGGTAGATGTTCCTCTGCCAGATACTACAAGCTCTGATGAGGAAGAAGGGGGAGAAACAGATTAGCTCGAGTCAAAGAGCAAAGCCCAGCAATCTTTCTCATGACCAATCTAAAGAAAAAAGTAAAACCGATTCATGAAGACTTAAGAAAATTGAGGCAATAACCCCATTTAGGAAGGCTTGCATGACAGGTTTGGAATATCAAGTCCTTATACTTTAAAATATTTAGCTGATTGGAGCGAAAGTAGTCAGTGGGTATTGGGAGACTTTGAAACGGTAGCCGATACTTGTCTCAAACAAATCACAAGTACATGCAATGGCATATGTGGTATGCAGATGGGGTTAACCAGAATATTGACACTTTAAGAGAAAAGGAATCAGGCCATACTATAACTTTTGCCATGCTAAAAGGTGAAGGTGAATGGAAAAAACAAAGCAAAACAAGCGACATTACCTGAACCTATTTTTAAAATTTGTTCAGGAGACAGCATTAAAGGCGTGGGAAAGAGTAGGTTCCGACCCAGAATTTCTAGGTAGCTATACAAAATTTACCAGGGTCGTGATGAACCATACTTTGATTTTGTTGGGAGATTATGTGAAACAATCCAAAGACAGGTTCAAGACCCAACCACTCAAGAAATCCTAAAAACGAAACTTAGCATATGAGAATGCTAATCAAAAATGTCGAGCATTACTATATGGTATTAGGAAAAGGCTCGACCTCATGGGGGTATCTAAAGGCTCTAGAAATGTCGGTTTAACCTCCCATAAAACACAGGATGATATAGAGGCTTATCCCATACAGCAGGAGGATCAGGAGAGGATGAAATGTCAGACAGCTCTAGGGAGAGAAACAAGTCAGACAGCTCTAGGGGAGAAACAATAAACTTCAAAGGATAAACAATAATCGGAGAAACTATTCTAATAATCGCAGCTCCACCCTCGAAGGGCCCCACCTGGACCATGCCCAAGGTGCAGAAAAGGAAAAACATTGGGCCAGAGACTGTCGGTCTTGGAGGCGAAGTCAGCCTCAGGCTTCATCTGGACAGATAACCTGCTTTATCTGCGGAAAGAAGGGACACACCCGTAGAGATTGCCCATCTTCTACAATTATCAATACAGGGCAACATTCTAATAATCCCTTTATAGGAAATGTTACATGGACCCCTCCCAGGTTCCACAAGCTCCGCAGGCTCAAATAACATCTATGCCTCCCCCTAATGCGGAAACTGGGTGGGGGGCCAGCCCCAGGCCCAGCTGAATCCAGGGCACTCTCCTTCATTCACACCTGCCCAATATCCTCCGAATCAGAATCCACAGAATTACAGTCAATAAATGCTCTCTGGCCTACCCCATCAGGCATGGCAGTCTCGACATTCTCTGCCCTAAGACTGTCACAATATACCCAAGTCAAGACCCCTACATGCTAAAAACAGGGATAAAAGGACCTGCTCCCCAGGTAGTATGGGTTTAATTCAGGGAGCGATTGGCTGAAATTTAAGGGAATTATGGTGCATTTGGACTTCTGGATCCTGAATCTCATGGAGAGATAATACTGTCAATATCTGTGCCAACTAAATGGACTTTTAAAAAAGGGGAACCACTTGCTAAACTATTATTATTTTTTGAGGATCCGTTAGTCAGTCCGAACACTTACAGCTGGTGGCTTAAACAGTACCAACCATTCTGCCAACTTCATTGTTGGTTATGCAGCCACACAGAACCAAGCCCACCAGCCACCTGCTAACTATCTAGTTGGGTACACTGCCAGAATTTCTCAGGCCAAGCGGCCGGTTATACCCATCGAAATTTACAAAAGGAAATTCAAAGGCATGTTGGATACAGGGGCAGACATATCCATAATCTCCACTCAAGTATTGGCCTCTAACTGGGCCCTAAAGAAAGTGTCCCATAGCCTGAGCGGGTAGGCAATATCTCCTCCTCTCTTCTCCGACAGAGTGCCAGGTGGCTGCCGTGGTATTGTCCCCTGAAGGGAATGTAGCCATGGTCCAGCCTTATATAGCCCCTATGCCTTTAACTTTATGGGGTCGAGACATGCTGGAGCAGTGGGGGCAGTAATCCACATACCTCGGGCCCACTCCCCGTCGAGCACCAATTCCAGCTCTCCATAATAAGCCTCAACACCGGGAGTAACCCTTTTTAATTGGGGCCGCTGGGTTTAAGCGCCCACTACCTATCCGTATTCAGTGGAAGTCTGACAAACCTATATGGACACCACAGTGGCCCCTCAATACCAAAAAAGTTAGAGGCGCTAACAAATCTAGTGGAAGAACAGCTGAAATTAGGGACACATTGAGGAAACGTTTTCAGAATGGAATTCTCCCTGTTTTTGTAATACAGAAAAAATCAGGCAAATGGCGTTTGCTGATTGACTTAAGGAATGTAAATTCTACTATGGTCCCCATGGGAGCCCTACAACCTGGGCTCCCTCTCCAGCAGCTATTCCTAAGGATTGGCCGCTAATTATCATAGATTTAAAAGACTGCTTTTACAGCATACCTATCCACCCAGATGATCGGAAAAGGTTTGCATTTTCAGTCCCTTCCATTAATCATAAAGGTCCTTTACGTAGGTTTCCAGTGGACAGTATTGCCCCAAGGAATGACTAATTCACCTACGATGTGTCAACACTTTGTTGATGAGGTTTTGCGACCCATTCGTGCTAAATTTCCTGGTGCATACATCATCCACTACATGGATGATATCCTGCTAGCTTGTGATAATTCCAGAGATCTCCAGAATTTATATAATGATGTAATGACAGTTTTACCAGAGGCTGGCTTACAAGTAGCTCCGGAGAAAATCCAGATGCAGCCTCCATATGAATATTTGGGCTATGCTCTTGACCGCACTACAGTGCGTCCTCAAAAGATCTCCATTAGTCAGAAAAAGGCTCAAAACCTTGAATGATTTTCAAAAACTGCTGGGGATATCAACTGGGGTGCGCCTCCCTTGGTATACCTAACTGTGAGCTCAGTAACCTGTTCCACACCCTTGAAGGTGATCCTGCTTTAAATAGCCCAAGGCAGCTAACTCCTAAAGCTCAGGAGGAATTAGATTTTTTCATGAATCGGCTTCAAAAATCTTACCTCTCCAGATTTAATCCCGGAGAAAAGGTATGGTTCTTGGTCTTCAACACTCCCGAGTCTCCAACTGCTGCTATAGCCCAATTATCTGGACCGTTAGAATGGGTTTACTTACATAACAAGCAGAATCGCACTGCTACACCTTACCTTGAGATGATAGCTAACCTTATAATTAAGGGAAGATCAAGAACCCAAGTATTACTTGGACATGATCCCCATGTAATTGTACTACCTGACCCTAAAAAAGAAATTGAAGCTGTTTTACCACTCAGTGAAATCCTTCAGAGAGCTTTAGCAGATTTTTCAGGAGAAATATCTTATCATTACCCAGCTGGAAAAACCTGGGAATTTCTGAAAAGGACACCTTTTATAATTTCCACCATTGTCCGCTCCTCTCCCATTCCTGATGCTCCAGTGTATTATATTGATGGCTCCTCATCAGGAAGGGTGGAATTACAGGTCCTTCGTTGACCACTACTGTGCATACAAATTATAAATCTGCCCAACAAGTGGAACTTCGCCACCCTGATACATTTACTATCCCATGTATCTGGCCCATGTAATGTGGTGAGTGATTCTGCATATGTAGTTGGTTTATTTCCTGGAATTGTCACTGCTTCTTTAAATGCCCATAATCCTATAATTCAGGAGCTGCTCCATAAACTACAAGATCTCCTCCGAAATAGAACATTCCCTATATACATCTCCCACATCCATTCTCACAGCCGACTCCCGGGCCAATGGTTCGAGGAAACGAAGCAGCAGATCTCTTGGCAGCACCAGTATTTAAATCAGCTGTGGAAGAGCACCACACTCTACATACAAATGCCCGCCGCCTTCATGTACACCATGGCATCCCATGGAGACAAGCTAGACAAATTGTCCGCAACTGTCCTGTCTGTGCTCCTTTACATTGTACATCTCATGTAGCAGGAGCAAATCCTCGAGGTTTACAGACAAACCAATTGTGGCAGATGGATATAACTCATACTAACTTATTTCCCAACAAACCTTTCCTTCATGTGGTCATCGATACATATTCCCGGTTCATATGGGCTGTTCCTATGACGTCTGAAAGAGCTAAATCTGTTTGTTCATTTTTACTCCAGTGCTTCTCCGTCATGGGTATTCCCCATACCATAAAAACAGATAATGGTCCTGCTTACACCAGCAAAACCTTCAAATCCTTTTGCGAGGAATGGCAGATCAAACATATTACAGGAATTCCATATAATCCACAAGGACAAGGAATAGTTGAACGTGCCCACAGAACGCTTAAAACTCAGCTATTAAAGCAACGAAAAACAAGCATGCCTCCAATGGATTCTTTATCTTTAACATTATTCACCTTAAACTTCTTAAATATACCTCAAGGAGATCCCTATACCGCGGCTGAACGTCACTTTCAAGAAGATATGCAAACTCAAAAAACAGTCAATTCACCTATCTGGGTGAAAATTGATGATAAATGGATTGCAGGTCACCTCCTCATTCGGGAAGAGGCTATGCTTTCATTTCTACAGACGATAACCCTGCCAAGAAACTCTGGGTCCCTCTGCGACTTGTTAAGACTAGAATTCTCCAAGAATCAAAAAAACAACTAATTCTTTCAATATAAAGTCTTAAATTTTAAATTGCAAGTTGCTGTTTAAACTTCCTGGATTGGCTCCTTTTAATAATGATCTTGTTTTGCAGTCTGTGATCATGGTTCATGTCTAATATCTTGCCTTACAGCCTAAATATTTTCTTTCTTAAAAAAAAAAAAAAGGGTGGAAAAATGGGTGGACTCTGATCACAGTGCTCATTACAAAAATGTTTGCTAAATCAATAAAAAATTGTTTTTCTAATGATTCTGTTCACAGGATGAGATATTCCCGAATCCAGTAAACCTGCGCTACAGTGCTCAATACTCCGAGACTCCTAAAACAGTGCTCGCTAAAAATTTAATAATTTGCAAAACTAATTTTTCCCAATGCTCTATTCACAGGAAAAGACACTTTCTCACCATCATTTGCCGGCTTTATATTTATGAAGCGCTTGACTCGTTACCATTTATCACCCTAAATGGGTCACATATACAGCTGTAAGATATTGATCGATCAAATGTATGTGTGCGTGTGTGTGCATGTGGTGGCCACCATTATGTTTGTGATTAATGTTGTGTCTATGTCATGTCTCAACTACTACCTTCTCAATTTCTGACCACTACAAACCTCTATTACATTCATCAACTCCACTGCTGATCCACTAGATTTATCAATTTTAAAATCATCAATTCTCATACTTATTTCCCTGCTCCACCCATGTTGGAGCTTCTTTTATATTCTTCTCTCCATCCCAAACTTGGATCCCTACAAGGCCTTAAAATCCCTACTTGTGATTAACCTCGAAAAGTGTTTTTGTCTCGCCTAAGCTACAGGTACAAGTTACCGGTGCCAATGTTCCCTTGCTGAAGAAGCCCTGCAAGACGCCCACACCGATGTTCCAGACACCTGCTCCAGCGCTCAAGACTCCGTTCCAGAGTTCAAGATATCACACCGATGTTCCGGACACCTGCTCCAGCGCTCAAGACTCCTGTTCCAGAGTTCAAGATACCACACCGATGTTCCGGACACCTGTTCCAGCACTCAAGACTCCTGTTCCAGAATTCGAGATACTTGTTCCAGTGTTCCTGAGACCCGATCCAGTGTTCCTGACAATTCAACGAAGTTCCTGATCGCTGCTCTCCAGAGACTCATACTTATATGATCACCGCTATTGCTGTTCCAGAAGTAGCCCCACAGACTTTACATAAAATATAGCAAATTGACTCTCACAAATTATGGACAGTGCAAACTATAGTCCGTTATAATCAGACAGCTAAAAACACTTTGTCTTGAACTTTGCTTTGAGTCCAAAAACAAGTTAGGATCCTAAAGTAACATGTATTGTCATTTTGTAATTCGAATTGTTTTTTCTTATCTTAATTTTCTGTACATTACTAAATATTTCTTACCTTTTCAATTTTTATTAGTAAACTAATCAGGGGAGTTGTTGCAGGACTCCTTTAAGGGCCGCTGCATTAGCACACTAAAGGGCCTAGGTGAGGTGCAGGGAGGGATTATCTAAGGACATTTAACACTCCCTGCTTTCCATAACAATGGGAGGAAGGTCTGAGTTGAAGGGATATAAACTAGCCGTGGCCTACACGTGGCTGGGGTTCTAGCCTGGAATCCTAAGCATCGGGTTTTTCCTTTTGCTGATTTGTATGCCTGAACCTGTGATAAGTAAAGTCTTTTAAAACCTCATCGGATCCCTGAGTGCTCATCCATTCCTCGCTGGCTTCGGAGGTAGAAGGGAACTCGCTTCCCGGCACTGTCGGGACCCCCGGCAAAGCGCCCGACATACACCCTTATTTCTCAGTTATGAATATTAAGATAATGGATTTTAAATAACATTTCTTTACATAAGAGAAATGTTTTTGCTTATAAACATACACATATATCCTTCTTTCTCAGTTATGAATATTTAGATAATGGGTTTTAAATAATATTTATATATAGAAGAAATATTTTTGCTTATAAACATACTATATATTTATCTATGTCTATATATCTATATATAAGTAAAAGTTAGGTCAGGGTGGAACTGGCGAGATAGTACAGGGGTTAAGGTGTTTGCCTTGCATGTGGTACTTCGCAGTTTTGATCTGGGAGATCTCCAACAGACGGGGTCCCATATGTTCCCCAAGAACTGCCAGGAGAGATGTGTGATTCCAGAGCTTCCAAGCAACATATCAGGTATGGCCCAAAAACTCACCTGAAGTAATAATCATCTTGATCACTTGATCACTTGACATCCTGTTATTCATCAATTTGCTCAAGCGGGTGCCAGTAACGCTTTTCCATTTGTCCCTGTCATGTGCCAGTGTAGCCCAATGGCGTCTGCTTGCTCCAGGAACACGAAGTGCCTCAAACCGTTCATTCAGGGTTTTGAAGAAGAAGTCTGACCATCTTGGCGGTGGGCAACCAAATGATCTTTTGGGTTTTTTTGCATTTTTTGGGTCACACCCGGCAGTGCTCAGGGGTTTCTCCCTGGCTCTGCACTCAGGAATTACTCCTGGCGGTGCTCAGGGGACCATATGGGATGCCGGGGATCGAACCCGGGCCGGCAAGGGCTGGCCACACACAAGGCAAACGCCCTACCCACTGGACTATCACTCCGGCCCCCAAATGATCTTTTGATGTCCTGTGGGATCCAGTTGGTAATGACTCTAGTCCAGAAATCATCTCCAAGTCGCATTACATGTCCAGCCCATCTGACTTTCAACGCCTTGGCAAATGAGACAGCATCCCTGATTCTCGATCACCGATGGAGGTCAGAACTCCAGATTCCTTCTCTCACTTGAGTGAGGCTTGATATTCCAAGCATAGCTCTTTTGATTCTTCTTTGGGAGACCCGAATAGCATTCTCATCCTGCTTTCATAGGGCCCAGGTCTCTGAGGTGTATGTTAATGCAGGGAGAACAGTGGAGTCGAAGAGATGTGCCCGGAGCTGGAGGTTCTTTGTCCTTTTAGCTATTTCTTTGATGCTCTTGAAGGCATTCCACATCACTCTCTTCCTCCTGCACAGCTCAGGTACTAGGTCATCCATCATGTTGACTTCTCGACCTAGGTACACATAACTGCTACATTCAGAGATGTTTGTTCCATTGAGAGTGAATGGAGCATCTGTATTTAGTTCCGTTTTTCATGAACATTGTCTTGTTAAGATTCAGCTGTAGACCTATCTTTCCACATTCACGGTCAAAGTCAGCCAGCATTTGTGCCGCTTGGCTAATGTTTGGTGTTATTAGAATGATGTCATCGTGAAGCAGAAGTGGTGTAGTTGCTGACCGTCTATCTTCACTCCCATTCCTTCCCATTCTAATTGTCGAATGACGTTCTCGAGAGCGGCACTGAAGAGTTTCGGTGAAATGGTATCACCCTGCTGAACCCCTCTTTTGACATCAATGATCACTTCCTTGTAGAATGGTGAGATCCTGGTGGTGAATCCGTAATACAGCTCACGAAGGATCTTGATGTATTGAATCTGAATGCCCTGTTTGGCTAGGGCTTCGATGACTGCTTCAGTCTCCAAAGAATCAAAGGCTTGCTTTAAATCAATGAGCGTGAGACAGAGCGGCATCTTGAACTCTCTACAAACCTCAATGATCTTGGTTACCCTGTGGATATGGTCGATTGTACTAAATCCTTTCAGAACCCAGCTTGCTCGCACAGTTGTTCTTCATCTAATGCCCTGCCAATCCTGTTCAGGATGACATGAGCGAACAGTTTGTAGATGACGGACAACAGGCATATCGGGCAATAGTTGCCAATGTTGTGGATGTCTCCCTTCTTGAACAGTAGAACTGTCCTGCTGGTTTTCCATACTGGATGGGACCAGAATGACAACAATAGTTTAGAAATGATCATTCTGGAAAAGAACTGAATTTTGAAAAGCTGCAGTCTAATAATTACAAGGACCAAGAGGGTTAGTAAAAGATGGAGAGAGTAGCTAACAAAGAAGGACTTCATTAACTGGGCTAGGTATGATCCTGGCCCAATAGAAGATACAACTTATCTATACCACAAGAAATCCATCATTTTTACTGTGTATTTTTACAGATACACGGGGCAGATATGCTACCAGCTCTTCACATTGCATGCAGCCGTGAAGCAGTCGCACGGTTCATCAATAAATTACCAAGAGTATTCTTGGTAACATGCCCCTCTCAGAGAGCCCGGCAAGCTACCGAGAGTATCCCGCCTGCATGACAGAGCCTGGCAAGCTGTCCGTTGAGTATTTGATATGCCAAAACCAGTAAAAACAATGGGTCTCATCCCCCTGACCCTCATCTCCCCTTCACGGAAGGGGAGAAAGGGCTGCAAAATTTAAGAAGAGAACTCCCAGAACGACCAGCAACTGAGAACTCTTTGGCACCATTGTGGCAACACAGGAAGATGCCATCATTGATGCCATCGACGAAGAATACAACCAATGGTTCAGCACCTCCATGATTGTGCGAGGAATGCTGAGAGAAAGCCACAAATGGATGCCTTTCTTAAAAAACTCTTGATCTCATTCGCCAATGTGACAAGGCGTGAGCCTCAGCCAACCATAAGTTAATGTCCAAGCTCGCAAAGCAGTGCAGAGAAGCGATAAAGGAAGACCTCAAGGAGAGAAGAGCAGCAATACTGGCCAATGCAGCAGAAACCGGGAAAAGCATTCGCAATGCCCGCCTGTCCTTCGCCAACTGTAAAACCAAGATGCTGCCCTCCAATGTCCTGATGGATCTATCACATCTTCCAGAAAGGCAATGGAGAAGATTATCCATGACTTCTACTCAGATCTCTTTCATAGCCACGTCCACCTGCCCACAAACTGAATTCCACAGGATGCATATGTCGTTCCCAATGTTCTCCCTTCTGAAATCTGACATGACATGCCATTTTGTCAGTAAAGAAGCGTAACAGCACCCGGCTCAGGCAATGTCAGACCTGAACACCTGAAGAATCTGCTGTCAGTACTCATGAATACACTGGCCCGGCTCTTCACACGCTACCTGTCTATAATAATCATAAAATAAATAAATAAAGCTTTATTTTATCTGCTGATCAAACACTTGCCTTCTATCTGTCAGGTCCAAGGTTTGATTCTGGTGTCTTCTGATCCTTTGAACACTGTCCCAAGATCTGTGTCAGGAGGAGCTTCTGAGCACACTAGACGTGGCTCCCCAAATGAAAGATAAATTAAAACAAAAACAAATAAAAGCTTATCCTTTTTTTAAAAAATTAAACTATTTAAGCACCATGATTTACAGAGTACAAAGTTTTTCCACAATACAGTTGTTCAAAGATTTCATCATTCAACCTCAATCCCACCACCACCAAAGACCCTCATTGCCCACCCACCCCTATTCCCCATGCCGGCTCCCTTAGCAGGCATTAATTATATTGACTGTCGTCGCTTGTCACTTGTCTTTTCGTTGTTCATCAATTTGCTCAAATGGGCGCCAGTAACATCTCCATTCATTGGGAATGAGGTCCATTATTGTCACTGTTTTTAGCATATCAAATATACCACAGGTAGCTTGTCAAGGCTCTACCATAGCTCTGGGTTCATCCCAGGGTGCCCAGTCTTTTTCTATGTCAGACCATAACCTGTCTCCTGTCTGCCACCTACTGACACAGCTGGACACCACAGCTACACCTTGAGGGGCAGGAATATTGACTATTACAGCACATATATGGTAATGGTATTGATACAGTCATAGCCTTTCTCTGGTTGTTACATGCGAATTTGGCCCATCTGTGTTCTTGCATTCATTTACTGAATTTATAGAACATCGTGGGTTTCTGCTACTCAACCCCAAACCCACCAATTGTGCAACTAAGGATAACACTTATTTCAAAAAATTTGCAGCCACTGTTTGAGCTAAGCATAATCTATTTTATATTGCATGTTGTATCTGATTTGCTAAATATGGTGCAGAACTACATTCTTAGAGAAAAGTCAATAAGATTATTAAATCTCACAGTGATCATGTAGGGCCATTGAACACACTGTATAAGAAATTACTGATATACTCTTAGAGAGTAGACAAATTGTGCCTACACATTGTGATTGAGTGCCCCGTCAAATGTGGTGAGGTACATGGCACATCAGTACCTTGTACTCAGAGATTCTCTAAGTAAACCAGGTACTCAGAGATTTTGAGATCTCGCACAGCTGCAGACCAGCCATGGTACAGAACAATCCAGAAATATCTCTGCTGCTTATGAGCTTTTCTGGATCGGTTCATGGGCACGCCCCTCCGGGAGTGGGAAGGCCCATCCCCAGCTCCAAGAAAGCCTGGAGAATTGTAGTCGCAGCTTCCCTATATACCTTTGTTTGAAGTCGGTCCTAAGGAGCACTGAAGTCTGGCCTTGAAAATGACTGAGATTGTGGATCATTGAAGTTTTCCTGGCTCCTGGCGCTTTAAGCTGGCCAGGACCAGAACCCATTCAACCCTCAGGGTGCCTCATGGTCACGACTCCGTTGGACAAACCAAAAGCTTAGTCCTTTTTGTACACAACTGCAATCTATTTGTCTATCTGCCTAGACTCAGTTTCTACCCTTCCTAAGACAGTTGCCCTAACACTGATGGCACTGGTTGTTTCTTTTGGAATTTCAAATGACATGGTTTTACGGATGCTTGATTTACCAAGTTTAGCTAGCTTCTGACAGTCATCTATCCTGCTTGGGATAAAACCGTCTCCATCTCTTATTCCTTCTTCTGTTTCTGGAGACCAGCCCCCTCTTCCATGCGCGAGCTTGCACACATTCTCCCTCATGAGTCTCCCGGAGTCCCAACACGAGTCTTCCATGAGCACAGAGCCTGGAGTGAACTCTTGAGTACCACCAGGTTTGGGCCAAAAGACAAGAATAACAGAGTAATTAAATTTATTCTTAATTAGGCCAAATAAAAACACATAAATAATTTAAAATGAGGCTGTATACAAGACACTGTGATAAGCAGGAACACTTGGAATACAATAAAACAGGGACTCAAGGTCTGTAGAGAAATGATATGATTTAAACAAGGCGGGGAATGAGCAAAAAAAAAAAATGGGGGTGGGGGTTATACCTGGCGATGCTTAGGGGTTACTTGTGACTCTGTACTCAGGAATTACTCTTGGCGGTGCTCAGGGAGACCATATGGGATGCCTGGATCAAACCCGTTGGCCATGTGCAAGGCAAATGCCCTACTTGCTGTACTATCGCTCTGAACCTGCCAAGTTTTCTGAAGATTATGCAATGGAGGAATATTTTAAGAAAAAAGAAAAGGCGATGATAAACAAAATTCAATTCCTCATCTTGGAAAAAGTGCGTACAACTGAGGAAGCAGAGAGCTTAAGCTGCATTATCATCATGAAAATGCATCTCTGGGGGGGGGGGGGGGGGGGGGGGGGGTGGTTCGTTCCGGGGGGGGGTCGCGGGGTGGGGTCGGGGGCCCCGCCCCCCCAAACCCCCAAAACCGGGGGGGTAATTGGGGAGGGAGGAAGGCCTAAAAAACTCTCGGGCCACAGAGACAGGAAAAGGGGTTAAGGTGTTTGCCTTGCATGTGGCACATCCCTGTTTTGCTCCCTGCCATGGCTTATGGTCCCCAAGCACAGAGCCAGGAGTGAATCCTAGCACAGAGCCAGGGGTAAGCAAGCCCTGAGCATCACCAAGTGTGGTCCCAAAACAGAAATTTAAAAATTATTTGTTATATATCAATATTTGTTTACTTAATGAACATTTATTTTGCTGTTAATGTTAGTGATATCTTGAAATAAAGGACCATAGAGTTAAATGATGGAGATTCACATTATTTTGATCTTTAAAAAATGTCCTGTTAATTTGGTAAATAAAAATATAGTACTCCATTTTTAATTTTATTTTGTCTCTGTGAAATTGAACACTGTTTTTGGCCATTTGTATTGCTTTCATTAATTTTTATTCATATTCTTTGTCTTTTTCAATAGCTTTTTAGAATTTAGCTTTTCCCCTCCTCTTTTTGTGTGTCAGGGACTAACCAGGTCTTTGCACATGCAGAGCACATGCTGTACTGCCCTGCCAATTTCCCAGACAAAAACTTACTAGCTTTTTGCATATGTTTCCTTGTGGTTGTTATTAAAATTTGTTAATGATCCAGCTGGGCAAAATCAAGTCTATTCACTTTTTTCCTTTACACATTCTCTTATTGACAGTATACTGAAATAATCTTCTATCCAAAATGCGTTGCTTCAAACTGGAGAGGTTATGGGGAATGAGAATATAATGTCACACTAGAACTCACTATTGAATATGCACATAGAGACATCAATAACCAGTTAATGTCTGTAGGGCTAGCCACAAAGTGGAAGAGAAGAGATACAGGGACAGAGACAGAGAGATAGAAGAGAAAGAAATGTGCCTGCAATAGGGGCAGGCTGGGGGTTGGGCCGGGGAGTTTTTGGGATGTGAGTGGTGGGAATGGGGCACTGGTGGAGGGATGGGTGCTGGAACAC
This sequence comes from Cryptotis parvus, assembly GCA_021461705.1. Lineage (NCBI taxonomy): Eukaryota > Metazoa > Chordata > Mammalia > Eulipotyphla > Soricidae > Cryptotis > Cryptotis parvus. The sequence continues at coordinate 39,565 of JAJIBD010007906.1, read as the reverse complement.
TGTATGACAGAGACCCAATTATGAACATCCTTGTAACTGTATAGCTCACATGGTATAATAAAATTTTTTTTTAAATTGGTTGTTTCAGCCATACCACTCCTGGGAATATGCCCTGGGAAGCCAAAAACACACAGTGGAAACACAATCCGCACTTTCATTTTCATAGCAGCACTATTCACAATAGCCAGAACCTGGAAACAACCAGTATGCCCGAGAACTGATGACTGGATAAAGAAACTGTGGTACATCTACACAATGGAATACTATGCAGCTGTTAGGAAAAATGAAGTTATGAAATTTGCCTATAAATGGATGGACATGGAAAGGATCATGTTGAGTGAAATTAGTCAGAAGGAAAGAGAGAGACATAGAATGACTGCATTTATTTGCATGACATAAATATATCAGGTGGTCTTACCAAAAGTGGAAATTACCTGCAAGCGTGAAGGAGTCAGGAGGTTAGGTAAGACAGAGAAGGGAACATGTGTGAATAAATGTCGAAAGGGCTGATACCAACATAGAACTGAGCGTTAAATACAGGCAAAAAATGCACATGATGGCTTCCAAGTGTATGTAGTGCAATCCACAATGTGTAGGAGAAGGAAGGGAGAGAGAGGGAGAGAGAAAAGAGATAAAGAACCTGCCATTTAGGCAGGCTATGGGAGGGGGGAGGGAATTGGGGACATTGGTGGTGGAAAATGGGCACTGGTGGAGGGCGGGTGCTGGAACACTATGTGACCGAAACCTCCAAACAACAACATTGTAATTGTATATCTCACGGTGGTATAATAAAATGTTTAATTAAAAAAAAATCGGTTGCTTGTTTTTAATGTCAATTTTAGGTTTACCTAAATTGTATTCTGGTACACAAGGTTATTAGGATTCTCTTTCTTTCTCTCTCTCTCTGTAATGTCTTTTTTCTTATTTGTCTCCTTGTATAACTCAAAATAAATTAGTATGAATAAGATAGTTTCATCTGATGCTCTCAAATTACTTCTCAACACATTGGTACTTAAATTATAACTGCGTTAGAGACCCCAAAAAGCAATTATTAATGTATAGCTTTCTTGGACCAGGGAAGCAGTACAGGGCTTAAGGTGCTTGTCTTGCATGTAGCAGATTTCAGCACGATCACTGGCACCACATGGTCCCCTGAACACCACTGGGGTAATCCCTGAGTCCAGAGCAGGAATATACTTACCACCAGGTGTCCGCAAAACCAATCAAACAAATAATAATAAAATATAGATTTGGGTGCTCTGGCTCCAGAGTTCCTCATTTGTAACAGGTTCTCAGGTGATGCTGAAGTACAGGCCTTGGAACCACACTTGAGAATGATCTCAAGGTCACACCCAGCCCCACTAGTTAGATAAGCTTCTCACATCCACACACACAACACCTCTGATTCTCACCAGTGTGGGGTTTTTGGTCACACCTGGAAATGCTCGGGGTTACTCCTGGCTGTGCACTCAGGAATTACTCCTGGCAGTGCCCCAGGGGACCATATGGGATGCCGGAGATTGAACCCAATGCACAAGGCAAATGCCCTACCCGCTGTGCTATTGCTCCAGTCCCTCACCAGTGTGTTTTAGCCTATTTCTTCCACACAGACATGGGGCAGAGCTGCTACTGGCTCTCCCTGTGACCAGCCGCTCACGAGGCGCCCGAGAGGGATGGTGGGTTCTAGCCCTGGCCCACCACCCCAGCAGAGCCTCGCAACAAGCCAGACGACCCCCCCACTCCATGAGGGCCTCCATTTTCCACATCCGGCCTTCTCTCTCGTCAGACCTCCACCCAGCAGACCAGCCTATCAGCGCGCGGCCGCGCGGTTCATCAATAAATGCCGGACTTAGAGATGCCTACAAGAGTATGCTACCTGCACGGCAAAGCCTGGCATGCTACCCGTGTTGTATTTGATATATATGCCAAATACCAGTAACAATTATAGACCTCATTCGGAATGGATTGAGGCTCTTTATGTTCCTGGAGCAAGCAGATGCCTTGGGCTCTACTAGCATGAGACAGGACATATGGAGATGTTACTGGGGCCCGCTAGAGGAAATCAATGATGAGCGGGAAGACAGTGACAGTGATTTCTTCCACAAGCAATTTATTTCTCTTGTTTCTGTCTGTAAACTCAAGCCCACAATTTCTCCATTCTATAAAACCTTTGCTTTCCCCTAGGAGGCAACTCAGATCTTTTTGTTTGTTTGTTTTGGGGCCACACTCAGTGATGCTGGATGCTGATGCTCAGGGGTTACTTCTGGCTCTGCACTCAGGAATTACTCGTGGCAGTGCTCAGGGATCCATATGAGATGCGCGGATCAAACACAGGTTGGCAGGGTCCAAGGCAAATGCCCTACCCACTGTGCTCAGGGATCACTCCCAGCAGGCTAAGGGGAATTGTTTGTAGTGCCCGGGGTTGAACCCTACCAGCTCTGTACAAGGCAAATGTCCATCCACTATATTATCTCTCTGCCTTCAATTAACTCAGATTTTGTTTTGTTTTCTTTGGGTCACATCCAACAATGCTCAGGGGTTGTTCCTGGCTCTGCATTCAGGAACTACTCCTGGCAAATGCTCAGGGGACCAGATTTTGCTATTGATTGAACCTAAGTGTGCAGCATGCAAGGTGTACACCCTACCCACTGTGCTATCGCTCCAGCCCTCAGATATTTTAGTTATACGTATTATAATACAATATCTGCATTGAGAAATATGTATCCCCTTATCTAAATTGAGGGAGGAGAGATTAAGCCAAGCTACAAAGTGCAGTCAACTGTCGGAAGAGTGATGATCAAGTTCCTCAAAGTTGAGACCAGAACAGAACACACGATGGGTGGCACCCTGAAGATGTGGCCTTAGAAGTACAGCCATGACTGTAGTACAGCAAGAGGGCACTTGCCTGGCATGTCTAAGGACCTGCCTGCTGTGACCCCTCTCACTGTAAAAAGGGAAAAGCCAATTGGAAGGTTTTGCAGCCCCTTCCCCTTCCTTAAAAGGGAGAAAATCAAATGGAAGGTGCAACTATAAAACTGGAAAATAGCCCGGCAGGCAATCAAAGAACATCGCTGCCTCTGATTCTGGTCGTGGCAGGTGCCACGTGAACGTTGTAGACTGCTCTTCTTTGTCTTCACGGAGTAAACACAGGCTGCTTTGGATCGTTCCAGGCTCCACATGCTTGTGTTTTGTTTTAAGTAAGGCATTACGTGGGGAAGAATGTGCGTTTGCTCTTAGCACAAATAAAGCGACATCCTAGAAGGGCGATTTCGTTAGGCTACGAGGGAGGAAAGTAAGTAACCTAAGATGGTCCCATAACACCCCCTTGTGGCTTGCAGTCTCTGAATAGCCTCACAAACAGCAAGGAATGTCTCCAGTTTCTTTTTTTAACTGAACAAAGATGTGGGTTCCCTTTCCTGTACCAGGTACTAATTATACTAGAATTGAAAGATTAGAATAAGAAGCTCTAAACTGTTTTGTGCTCCGGTTCAGAACATTTGCAGCCATTCGTTTCTATGGAATGAACACACATGTAAATTGTGAGGTCATAGAGAAAGGGAAGCTTACAGGCTAATGTCTTTTTCAAACAGGGCTTTCTTTCCTGGGAGAAGCTGAAAGCATCAGAGGGAAGTCTGTGATTCCATTTATCCAGAGGTTGTGGCAAGCACGTGGTAACCAGAAAAATCATTGGGTATGTAGATAAAAAGGCCCAAACGTAGCCCAGACTGTTTTGACCTTGGGTACGCAATTATCGGCACAGGCTTCATTTAACCCACTGGAATCCACGTGCCGAGGCTGCAAAATTGAACAGCACCTAGTGCTCCTCCATAAGTTATTTTCCTCTTTCAAGAACTCAGCCACTCAGTTCATCAAGACAGTCAATGGCCACACAGGCAGAAGGATCTTGGTCTCTGAGCTCTGTTGGAGGACAGATCTAGCTAATATGGGAGTTTTGCTGTTTTGCCCACTCCCAGCTTAATCTATTTAAGCCAAGGTTCATTCTAATGAGACCTCTCTTCTATGTAAACACTGCTAGAGGGTGTGGCAGTTACAGAAGTCACCTTGATTGAATAACTTCTGACTTATACATCTACTAAGATTTCTATGTTTTCTAGATTGGGCACAGCTCCTCTTTATACCCACTGCACCCAGCGTGGGACAGTTAGAATTTACCAGGAGACTACCACCCTGGCTACGCTGAGACTATAGGAAGACTATAGGAAGGATCATACTAGTTTGCTCTAAGCAGGCGAGTGTGACCCTTTCAGTACACAAGAACAAGATACTCAGAATCACCCTGGTGCAGATAATAAGGACCTGTGGGTACCATCTAGATGATATGAAGCTCATGAAATTAAGATGTATTACTTTATACCAGCCCTCTCTCTCCAGTGTTTTACATAAGAGATAATCTCAGGATTAGTCCTTTGTTTATACCTGCAATAGGGTGTGGCACTGCTCTTCTACACTCTGTTTAGGGTTTTTTGTTGACATGACCCTCCCTGTCACAAATCGGATTGATCACTTGATCACTTGAATCCTGTTATTCATCTGGCGCCAGTAACATTTCCATTGGACCCTATCACGTGCCAATGTAGCCCAATGGCATCTGGTTGATTCAGGAATATGAAGAGCCTCAAACCGTTTCTTCAGGGTCTTGACAAATAGGATTACTTTGGTGTATATAAGGGGACTGACTTCGCCTTTTTGCTTTCAGCTTTTGGCTACTGAGGCTTTTGGCTTTTTTTTGGCTTTTTGCTCTTGGCCTTTTGCTCCTTCTTCTGGGTAGGACTCAGCTCGGGTGAGATCCTCTCTTTGGTGGGAGACTTAGGCTCTTTCGTATGGTCTAAGTTCGGACCAGAGCTAGAGTTTTGTTCATTATAATGGAGTGCTGTGGAAGAGCTTTTGTACTATTAAAAGCCTTTTTTGGAATTGCGCAGGACTCTGTTGGATGAGTTTTCATCCGTTCCCCGGCGTCCTGGGAGGTAGAAGAGAACTTCTGTCCTGACACTGTCGGGGACTGGCGGCTTCCCGACAGAGCTCCTTGTTATTTGCATCCCCTCCCATCTGCTCAGGAAACTGCAGGTCCGACTAGCAACATCAAGTACAGAATCCCATCTCTTTTCACCCGCGTGCCACCAAATGCTCCACGAAATCAGGGCTCCTGCAGGAAGCAAGGCTGCTAGCGGCTCCCAACCCTCAAGACTTTCCCTCTCCCGCCCTGGAAACAGCATCCCAGGCCCTGGGAAAGGGAGGGGAGGGGTGGGGACTAGGGGCTGTCACTAACACCATGACGCGATCGCTGCCCTTTTCCGTGCCCGGCAGGCTGCTGCCACTTGCAGAGTTTGAAATATCAGAGGTGCCAGCCTGACCTTCCGCCCTGGAGGGCAGCCGGGGAGCGGAGGAGGTGCAGGCCGCCCCGCTTCTCCCCTACAGGGCTGCAGCCGGGCGAGGGGTGGAGGGAGGCGGGGTGCGCCCTGCCACGCGCGGGCGCGGCCAGCGAGTCCCCCGCGTGGAAGCGACCGCCCGCAGGGGCGGGACCACCCCCCACCCCCCCCCACCCCCCCCCCCGGCGGCCGGAAGGAGCCTGCGGCGGCGCACAGCGCTCCGGCAGGGGGCGCGCGTCGCCGGGTCACCCCCAGGCCGGAGGCCGGTGGTCGCGTCCAGCCCCGGCGTGTGCGGCGAGGCCGCTCGGCTGCCCCCAGCCCTGTCCGCGTCACCTCCCCGCCCTCCCAGCGGGCCCCTGGGGTGCGCGGCGCAGGCGCGGAGCCGGGCGGTGAGTGCGGCCGCCGGGCCTGGGCCTGGGGTCGGGCGGGCCGGCCTGGGGGGCGCGCGGCAGGGAGAGAGCGGGGCGGCGGACCCCGCGGGCGGCCCCTGCGCGCGCCCGAGCCTGCGGCCGCCGACGCCTGCGAGCAGCGCCCAGGGGCTGGCCCGGCGGCCCCGGGAGCTGGTGAGTGGCGCGGGAGGGACGGACGGGCCGGATGCTGCGGCGGGCCCGGGCCTGGCCCCGGTGGCGGCCTGTCCACGGAAGCCCCGCCGCGCGGCCCCCTACCCACCCACCAGGAGGCCAGGGCCAGCCGCAGCCCACGGCGCCGGGGAGGCCTCCGGCTGGCCCGAGACTCCCCGCAGGCTGCGGAGCTGCTGCCCGGCCCGGCGCTGGCCCCCTCCGCGGCGTCCGGCCTGGGCTCGCCGGCCAGTGCCACGCCGGACCTGCGGCCTCGCGGAGACGCCTCCGGCAGCACGTCTCGGCGCTGTCGCCGCTGCCAGTTGTCTCGGGCCGCCGGGCGCCTGTAAACCCGGGTTTGGGGTTTCAGTACAGCCCAGGGACACGCGTTTTGTGTGTCCTTGCAGAGAAGATGCGTGCACGAGCGGGCCGACCCCGGGACGGTCCTGGAACGGGTGCACGCTGGCCTGCCACCTTCGTGTCTGTGCTTTAGAAGCTGGGGCAAATGCTGGTTTTAAAACGAATAAGCGTGCATTTTAGGGAACTTTCTGTTAGGTCTTATATCTGATGTTTACCTTGCACGAAAAGCCCTAAAAGAGAGGTGAGGGAGGTGTAGTCAAAGGCAAGCCTTTCTTGTCCGAGACTTGGGTTCAATCCCGGGTATCCTCCAAAGTATTTAAATATTTTTTAAAAGATTCGTCTGTTTGATTTGTTGACTACCAATGATGTGTTTTCTGCAGACTTGTGTTTATTGAGTTGCCATTTTTTTTGGCAGGTGAAAAAGATACATGTGAGGTTGCTTAATTTTTAATTCCACCCACCATTTTAGTTTAGTTTAGTTTAGTTTTTTTTTTTTTTTGAGGTGCTGGAGAATAAAGTGATAGCCCAGCGGGTAGGGCGTTTGCCTTACACGCGGCAGGCCTGTGCCGGCCCGGGTTCAATCCCCCGGCGTCCCATATGGCCCCACGAGCAACGACAGGAGTAATTCCTGAGTGCAGAGCCAGGAGTAACCCCTGAGCATCGCCAGGTGTGACCCAAAAAGCTAGTCCCGTCCGCTAAACGTTACTCCTTTTTTCGCTTTTTGTAATTCAGGGAGGAACCCAGGCCCTCACACAAGGCCCCTACTGAGTTAACTTTTTTTTTTTTTTTTTGGGTCACACCCAGCGATGCTCAGGGGTTACTCCTGGCTCTGCACTCAGGAATTACTCCTGGCGGTGCTCGGGGGCCATATGGGATGCCGGGGATTGAACCCGGGTCGGCTGCTTGCAAGGTAAACGCCCTACCCACTGGACTATCGCCCCGGCCCCTGAGTTAACTATTTTAAATAAAAAATTCAACTCCCATAGTATTTTTGTAAATAGGAGTAAATAAGCCATTAGAACAGAAGGGGGAAATTGGTGTGTTGACATTGTCTATGTGTTAATTCGTTTGGGCTTGTTGGGTGGGTTTGGGTCACACCAGCTGGTCCCTGGCTGTTCCTAGCTGTTGCTCAGGAGCGACCCCTGGCGGTGCTCGGGGATATATGCGGTGCCTGAGATGGGAAACCCTAAGTGATTTTTCTTTCTGAGTGAATAGATTGCAGGGGATTTAATTAATTTCTTTGTTTTGGGGCCTCACCCAGTGCTGCTCAGGAGACTGCTCCCAGCTCGGTATTGGGTGTCTCCTGGTGGTGCTCCAAGACCGTGCGCCAGGGGCCAAAGTGTTTGCTCCTGCCCTGCCTCCGATTACTCCTGGCGGTGCTCAGGGACAGACACCATATGGAGGCTGGGGACCCAGCCTGGTTTGGTGGCATGCAGTGCAAGCGCCGAGGCCTGCTGTACTATCTCCAGCCGAAGTTCGCTGGTTTGTTTTCTTTTTTTAAGTTAGCAAGTAGTGTGTTTGGGGGAATAGTAAGTTGCACAGGGCTTGAATCTTCCTGAAGCAAGCTAGGGATGTGGTAATGCGCGCCTTGCATGTGCCAGAGCCGAATTCCATCTTCACACCGCTTCCACCCACCCCCAGAAGACTCCAGAATCAAGTGTCAACTTTGACTTCCCAGAGTTGAAAGTCAAACCTCATCACCATTTGAAAGCACACTAAAAAGTCGCATGAAATGAAGGCTGGCTAGCATTTTTCCGTTGTGGCGGACATGTTCAGCTGAAGGTCTGCTAAACCTTGGATGGGGTTGGGGGCTGGAGCGTACCAGCGGGTAGGGCGTTGCCTTGCACCCAGCCGGCCTATGCGGGCCGGGTTCAATCCCGACATCCCATATGGTCCCCGAGCACCGGAGTAACAGTATTCCTGAGTGCAGAGCCAGGAGTAACCCCTGGGCGCGGGTGACCAAAAAAAAAAAAAAAAAAATAAACCTTGAAGGGTGCGGCTGAAAAGGTCAGGTCTTTCTGTCGAGGTGAGCCTGTTCCAGGCTGACAGTTGGATCCGGGCTGGCTTGCACGATTTAGTGCCATGCGGTTACATGTTCTTGTCATGCTTCAGTTGGAGAGAAGTGTGGTGTGTTCTGAAACAGGTTACTCTCAAATGCTTGGCTACTTTTTAGTGTTTTGCCGGACACCTTGAGTAGCTAGCAGTGTAGACACGTCCACATATAATATGTCCTTCAGAAGCCAAGAGTCAGGTGTGTCCATCTCTGCTTCTGTGGAACAGTCAGCTGGACTTCCCACTGTTTCTCCTCAGTGAGAAAGTGTGGGCCATACTAATCCTTTCTTTTTTTTTTTTTTTTTTTTTTTTTTTTTTTTTTTTGCTTTTTGGGCCACACCCAGCGATGCTCAGGGGTTTCTCCTGACGGTTTCTCCTGACTCTGCACTCAGGAATTACTCCTGGCGGTGCTCAGGGGACCATATGGGATGCCGGGGATCGAACCCAGGCAGGCCCTGTGCAAGGCAAATGCCTACCTGCTGGGCTATCCGCTCTGGCCCTATTGTCTTTTTTTTTTCTTTATTTGTATACCTTGGTGGGTTTTTTTTTTTAACCACTGAGATAGTTACAAAGCTGCTCATGCTTAGGTTTCCGTCACGGAATGTCCCAACACCCATCCCTTCACCAGCGCACATTTCCCACCACCAGTGTCCCCAGCCGCTACCCCATCGCCACCCCCGCCCCCGCCTGCCTCTCTGGCAGCCACTTTTCTTCTCTCCCGCTCCCTCACACACACGCACTCCGCTCACTCTTTCCTTCTGGCTGTTATGGTCTGTAAGACAGGTGCTGACAAGCTATCAGGCTCATCCCTTGGTTTGCTTTCAGCACCCTTTTCTGTACCTCACAGAATTGTAAAGATTATATCAGATAAGGGTTTGGAAAATGCCCAATGAAAAGTACCGTCTGGTGATCACTTGTTGTGTTAATTATACCGAGGATTTAGAAGCAGCAAAAATAGTATTACACTATGTTAGGCCCTGCTACGGCCCCAACTAGGACCAGGGATGCAGTACAGGGGTGAAGGCTCTTGCATTGCATGTGGCTGACCCGGGTTCAATCTCCAACACTGCATATGGTCCTGTGAGTGCACCAGGGAGTTAGTCCTGCCTGAGCACAAAGTCACGTATAGGCCCTGAGCTTATTTCTACACCAAAAGCCCAACAACAGAGGCCAGAGAGCTGGTAACAGCAGGCAGGACATTTGCCTTACATGTGACTGACCCGGATTCGATCCCCAGCATTCCATATGATCCCCTGAGCGCCACCAAGAATAATTCCTGAGTGCAGAGCTAGGACTAACCTCTGAGCATTGATGAGTGTGACGCCAAAACAAACACAAAAAGCCCAACAGCTATAGCATATGCCCCTTATATATACCTCCCCCTCAAAGTAAGGCGATCTTAGTAATTCTGTTCGTGCCTGCTATCGGAAGTCACCTTGATGATAAAGCAGCAATACAGCTGGTGGAGAAAATCTGCCACTTCTCCCCTGCCCACTGCTACAGTGACAAGGACAGTGATCTGGGCGGCCAGGGTGTGGGCTCAGCACCAGCACTGCCAGGAAGAAAGGAAAACAAATGGAGTGAGAGCATGAACTTTAAAATTATTGATGTGGCTCTGGAGCGAAGGTCCAGTGGGTAGGGCATTTGCCTTGCACACAGCTGACCCGGGTTCGATTCCCAGCATCCCTTATGGTCCCCCCAGCACCGCCAAGAGTGCTGGGAGGAATTCTACGTAGTGCAGAACCAGGAACAACCCCTGAGCATTGCTGGGTGTGACCCAAATTAAATAAAATTATTGATGTTTCTCAAATCCCCATTCTACCATTAAGTATCTGAATTTCCTTGTCAATAACAAGGGATAAGAAACAGTTTTGAGAGATGTGGGTTTTGCGTATCACTGGGTTAAATGAACTATGTAGACTGGGTGTTTCAACAATTACTGCTTTTAAGTCATTATAGGCCTAAGCAATTTAAAGCCTGTGGTTTGGTATGTTTCAATATATTTGATTTTATTGGTAGTGAAGGTTCATAGTTCTTTTTTGGAACTAAAATGCTGCAACAGCTTTAGACTATAAATTCATTTCAAAGAAATACGATGTTTTGGTGCCAGAATGATTGTATAGTGGGTAGAGTACTTGCCTTGCTCAGGGCTGATGCGGGTTCAATTCCGGCACCCCATATGGTCCACCAAGTCCGTTAGGAGTGATTCCTGAGAGCAGAGCCAGGAGTAACCCCTGAGCACTGCCAGGTGTGTCCCAAAAAAACCAAAGAAATGCGATGTTTATACTTAACTGCTTATCAGTCTAAATACTAGGTAATGTAGTGCATCCGAAAGAATATTTTACTTTTATTGCTATATAGCTTTATTAAAGATCTGAGACCGTTGTGTTCTTGAATCTCATAAATAAACTTATTTATGAGTTTTGTGCTTAAATAATTTGTTTTGCTTTCTCGCAGGTATTTTCTTTAACCCTCTGAAATCGTCCCTGTGGATTTATTTTCCTCACTCCAGTATTAAGAGCTATACCAAGTAAGTAGAGTGTAGTAAACAGCTTTTGGAACTCTAATTATACAATGGTGCTGTACTTCTTAGAATGTCAAGTGTGGCATCATAAGAAAATGAAATGGGGCTAGGGGGGCTCTCCCAGCCTATTGCTCGTGGGTCTTTCCCAGTGGTGCTCTGGGGATGACGATGCGGATCATGAGCAGAGCTCTGGAAGACGCCGTCACGCCTGGAGCTGTCTGCATGCTCCTAGCACGGTGCCTGGAAAGTTGTGCTCTGTCGGCAGAGTATGGGATTGTAAGCACAGGTCTTGAATGTGACTGGCGCGCGTGCTCTCCAAACACTGTTCCCGGAACAGCTCCTCTGGGTTCAAGCAGCAGCTCTTCTTCGGGCCCTGAGCACTGCTTGGGAGACCCCCTTCTTGTACCCCAAAAAGGAAAATTAGATTCTGAGTTGTTTGTTTTCTGGAAGCCAAGCGATCTATAAATATGTATATTTTTGTTTGTGTTTGTGGGCCACACCCAGTAGCGCTCAGGACTTATTCCTGCCTGAACTATTCCTGCTCAGGGATCTCTCTCGCTCAGGGATCACTGATGCGGCCTGGGGATCGAACCCAGGTCTGCCACATACTCGGCAAGAGCCCTCCCTACCAGCCGTACTATTTCTCCAGCCCCTGTAACAGTATATGTTTTAAAGGGATGTATCCTTCAAGCCTGTGCTATCAAAGTATTCTCAATTATAAGAAATGTTCCTATAAAATTCTTCATGGGGTTCCGTGGGCGCATGCATATTTTCAGGAAAAATTTAATTATTGACCTTAAATGATCCAGCTCTCCAAATCACTCCCCTTGCTTTTTGCTTTTGCTTTGGTCTTTGGAACGGCTCCCCAGCATTGCGGGCGCCCGGCCAGGGGAAGCGAGGCCTGAGGTCCGAGGCAGGCCCTCAGGTCCTGTAAGATGTCACCTTGGTCCCGCGTCAGTGTTTGAGGAGTCGCCAGCCTCAGTAGGAAAGAGCACAGAATTGGTGTCCTGTCTTTAAATGCAATCACAGAATTGGTGTCCTGTCTTTAAATGCAATCAAAACAAAAAATCCAATAATGCAGCAGAGGGGTTTTTAAACAATTTTCCTACAAAATAGATTTTTGTGTGACACATTTTTTTTGGGGGGGGACACATTACCAATAAAGTCTTTGGTCAGAAGGAGTTTTTTATAACAGTATATTTCAACTTTTTTCATTTTTAGATTGAAAAGATATGAATGAATACCCTAAGAAAAGGAAAAGGAAGACTTTACATCCTTCTCGTTACTCAGGTCAGTGTAGAGTACAAGGTTTTACGAGTTGGGCCGTGGATTCATTGCCGTGCAGCTATGGCCCCGCGTATTTCTCAGAAATGATGGGATGTGTCATTTTTAACAAGTCACCTGTAATTAAAGTCTGTGGTTCCTTACTGCCACGCACACATCAGAACTTTCTATCTGTTAGTCCTTACCACAGAAATCGTATTTATGTTTAAAACTAGATATCCGAGGTTACATCCTTACTCGGCATAGTTGGTATTTGCCGAGTCTGTGCTAAAGGCATGATGTTGTGTTGGGAGGAAATCTTTTGCATCCTCGGGGAGAATCTTTCTCCGCGTTACTTTCAGAAATGCCGACTTTGACACACTTCACCCTGTGCAGCCTCTTCCCCTTGGTGTGTGGTCGCTGTCTGCATCACGGAGCACAGCAATATCTCTTCTTTACTTCCTGGGACTCTTGCACGCTTTTCTTTTTAATTTAATATTATTTTAACACCGTGAGGTATAAAACTACAAAGCCGATCATGAACAGTGTTCCAGCACCATCCCTCCAGTCCATTTCCCAACACCAGGGTCCCCAGATTCCCTCCCTCTCCCCCCGGCCTGCCTCTATAGCAAGCACTTTGCTTTCTCTCTCTCTCTCTCTCTCTCTCTCTCTCTCTCTCTCTCTCTCTCTCTCTCTCTCCTCTCTCTCTCTCTCTCCCTCTCCCTCTCTCTCTCTTTCCCCCCTCTCTCCCTCTCTCCTCCCCTCCTTACCCCTTAACTGCAGTATCGTAAGTGAAAGATTATCACATATATCACTTTACATCCTTTCAGCACACAGTTCTTGTCCGTGGTGATCCCTTCAATTATCAATGTCCAAGAGGTCCCCTATCAGTCATAACTTCACTCCCCCACAGCTTTTGGCAATGAACTGATCCCCTTTAACTGTCTTTGGGTAGTATTCTCTTACGACGGTATTTCTTACCGTGCAGCTGAGTGCTGTCATTCTGTGGCTCTCTCCCTCTGACTCATTTCACTCAGCACGATAGCCGCCATGCCTGCCCATCCATGTATTAGCAGATTTCTTGACTTCATTATTCCTAAACAGCTGCATAGTGTTCTGTTGAGTAGATTTTTTTTTTTTTTTTTTTTATCCTGTCATCTGTTCTCGGGCACTTGGGTTGTTTCCAGATTCTGGCAGTTGTGAATTGTGCTGCGATTATACTTAGCCGTGCAGATGCTTTTTTTCTGCGTTGGGTTTTTGCCTGGTCCAGGACACTCAGGCAAGCTAGAATCAGCTGGCGTCGGGGTCAGCGTGGTACTCCGGCTTAGGAGGCGGGCTTTTGCCACACCACCCGTACAAGATATTAGGACTTGGGCATTTCCCGCTTAACCCAAGCAGCTTGCCTTTCTTCAGGTCAAAGAAAACTCGGCTGGTTACAGCGCTCAGCAGACTTAAAATGACTCTCGGTGCCCCTCACTGGTCTCCAGGCCGTTCTCCCTGTCAGTTAACGCTTCTCATCGCTGCGCTGCAGATGTGCTTGTTAGCTAACTCAGTAATTTTTCTTTTCAACCATTTTTATTGTGTGGGATTCAGACTCCAAGGCAGTATTTTGTGTGTGTCAAAGTTGATCGTTGAAAAACACAAATTGGAATTGTGCTCATCTGCTTCTGTGAGTTTTAAGTAAGCGCCATTGGCTTTCCCCCAATGCGCACCGTTGGCTGTCCCCAGTGAGCACCGTTGGCTGTCCCCAGTGAGCACCGTTGGCTGTCCCCAGTGAGCACCGTTGGCTGTCCCCAGTGAGCACCGTTGGCTGTCCCCAGTGAGCACCGTTGGCTGTCCCCAGTGAGCACCGTTGGCTGTCCCCAGTGAGCACCTTTGGCTGTCCCCAGTGAGGGACAGTCCCTAGTGAAGCCCCTCAGCAACACCCAGCCACAGGCTCACAATGCCCATATTCAGCCAACTGAGATGCAGAACCACAGATACTGGGGCCTCAATGGGCTTGAGAAACTTTAGACTTAGTGTCTTCTGGGAGTGCTGAAACCCCATGAATACCAACAGTAGCTAAAGCTTTTTTTTTTTGTTTTGTTTTGTTTTTTTTTTGCTTTTTGGGTCACACCCCGTGGTGCTCAGGGGTTACTCCTGACTCTACACCTAGGATTACTCCTGGTGGTGCTCACGGGGCCATATAGGAGGCTGGGGATTGAACCCGGTCGGCCAAGTGCAAGGCAAATGCCCTCCCTGCTGTGCTGTCGCTCCAGCCCCAGTAACTGAACTTTTGGGTAAGGTTCAGTTCCCCTACCTCCTTTCCAAGACCAGCTGTATTTTAAATTGTGTAACTTACGTATGTAATTGTATAAAGTGTAGTGTCAGTATCAGATCTGAGAGCCTTCAGGGTTGAGGGAAACGATGCTGATTACAAACGCTCTGACAGTTTGTTGTGGGGCAGTGGCTGCCCTTAAATGTCCATCACCTGTGTCTGAGTGTGTCCATTTTATGTCCTGCCCAGACTCCTCAGGAATAAGCAGAATTGCAGACGGATTCAATGGAATTTTTTCTGATCACTGTTACAGTGTCTGTTCCATAAGACAACCGGACTTAAAATATTTTGACAACAAAGGTATGTCTAATATTTTCTAAACAGTATTTCTCTCAAGTTGCTTTTCCGTATTTCAGTTTCTTTATTCTAAAATGCGTGTGAAAGGGATGGTTTGAGAATGGGCAGATGTTTGAAATTGTGAGGAAATGGAACATTTTTTGTAAATGAACAGGTGAACGTCATTGCTAACACTATTTGACAGAAATAAAAACATTCTTTTCAGTCTGTCGTAGTTGACTAAAACAACTGAAAGTAATTGGTGGCAAAACA
Source organism: Cryptotis parvus (assembly GCA_021461705.1). Taxonomy (NCBI): domain Eukaryota; kingdom Metazoa; phylum Chordata; class Mammalia; order Eulipotyphla; family Soricidae; genus Cryptotis; species Cryptotis parvus. Next base: position 24,556 of record JAJIBD010007906.1, on the reverse strand, counting down.
GTGAAAGCCGGGCGCTTTGTAAGGAAAGTTTAGCATAATATTGAATTAGGGTGAATGTTGAATGCTAGTGTTGAATCACCTCCACCCTCAGTATGGCAGCCTAGAAGGATAGATTCAAGGGTGCAGAATTTGTTTTTTTATCATTTTGCATCTATTTATCTGAAGTACTGATAAATTGTTTTCACCTATTGTCACCCGAACTCTGCGCCCCTTGAGCTTCTATAAACAGATGTAGAAATACAGATTGTTAAAGAACATGTTGCGTCAGATATTAGCATGAAGTTGTTTGTTTACACTAAGTGAATGTATGCAATAATATCTAGGTCTGAATGTGAATGATGGAGAATGCCCATATTTTGGTGCTATTAGCTGAGGGAACATAAAAGAAATAACAGTGAACATATCTAATTCTAGTAGCAGCAAACAAGCAAACATACCTAGGTTGGATATTTTTTTTTTTTTTTTTTTTTGCTTTTTTGGGTCACACCCGGCAATGCTCAGGGGTTACTCCTGGCTCTGCAGTCAGGAATTACTCCTGGCGGTGCTCAGGGGACCATATTGGATGCCAGGGATCGAACCTGGGCCAGCACAGGCTAGCCACGTGCAAGGCAAACGCCCTACCTGCTGGACTATCGCTCTGGCCCAGATTTTTTTTTTTCTTTTTGGGTCACACCTGGTGATGCTCCGGGGTTACTTCTGTCTCTGCACTCAGGAATTAACTCCTGGCAGTGCTTAGGGGATCATATGGGATGCTGGGGATCAAACCCGTGTTGGCTGCTTGCAAGGCAAATGCTCTACCTGCTGTGCTATCGCTCTGTCCCCTAGATCTTGACTTGTAATACCGTTCTCCAAGTAAAAAGGTGAGAGTTTCTTGGAGGAATGCGGATTCTAGTCCTAGGTCAGAAAATATACAGGATGAACCTAGAGCACCTAATGGTACTGGAAAATTAGTACCCACAAGTATACGTATACAAACACACTCACAAGGCATAACAAAGGAGCAAGAAGCCTGGAGCACCTTACAGTGCTAGAAATAAGCACGAAAGTGCTCACACATGCATGCTAGACTCACACCTGAGGAGCACAAAAGTCAACTGAAAGAACTCCAGATATCAAAGCTGAACCAGTCTGCTGGGGAAGAGGAGGACAGGACGGGACCGAATTACAGCCCAAAGTATAAATCAGTCTTCTCTGATACTTTGATATTTGTAATGATTTAATATAAATTTGATATTTAAAATGATTGAAGAAGACAGGTTTATACAAAAGAATTCCAAATTCCTATCTGAAGGGGTAAGGCACTCGTCTTCCTCATCTCGCCTACAGCTTACCCTGTTTCCATCCGGCACTACATGCAGACTCTCCTGAGCACCGCCAAGAGTGCTCCCGGAGGACAGCTACTGTGACCCAGAGCACCACCAAAAAAAAAAAAAAAGAAAGAAAACGTCGTTACTCCCTCCCTCGCAGTGGCTCGTGGTGTTTTCTGTATCCCTGCATCACAGCCTGTGTTTTCTCTGTACTTTCTCTGTATGTTTTTCTAAAACTATTTTCCTCTCCCCTTCCCTGCCTCAAAAAAGGTGCGTCTTGGGATCATGGGCCAGAGATGGGAGCCAGTAGTAGAGCAGTGCCTTACCCTGGGCGTCGCGAGCACAGCAAGAATGACTCTTCACTCCCCTTTCTTTAAGAGCTAGGGACAAGTCAGTGAACTTCCAAACCCGGAGTACAGAAAGTGAGGTGCCTCATGGTGAAGAAACCTGAAAAATGCCACCGGAGCCAGGTGCTCCGGGGTCACCTTTAGCAAACAAATCGCGTTCAGAGTAGCCTTGATAGAAAAATGGCAGTTTGTGTCTCTTGTCTGCCTTCCAGTAACCCACTGTCCTGCTCTCATGGAAAAGACCTTCGAGCTTCGTTATTGGGCATCGTGCCGGGATCTGCTGACCAGGACTTTGCAGATCTGACCTGGTCTGAGAAACTGCGTAAGAAACTGCTTCAGCTTAGACCCGACAACTAACTGGGATTTGGCATCCCAGGTGCCATCTGGAACAGGAAATAAGCATAGATAAAAACTAAGGCGATCTGAGTGAAGTATGGACTTCCGTTAATGACTTCCTCAGCGTTGGTTTTTATTGTAACAGGTGCGCCATACTGGTGAGAGATGTTAACAGTGGACAGGCCAACTTCAGGTTAAATGAGGCTTCTCTGCACTGTCTGTTTCCTGTAATTCTAAGACCAGTCGAAGTCTGTTGACAACAACCAGAATGCGATGATCTAGCCCTGTTTTCCTACTAACCTATATTTCCTTTCCCCATTGTTAGTTTTTAAATATTGGAACCACACAGAGGTGATACAGGCTATTTCAAACTCAGTTATTGAAAAATTAAAATTTCTAAATATGAGGCCCAGAGGAGATAGCCGAAAGCATTGCTTTGCACGTGTGACGTGTGGGTCTGATCCCTGGTTTGGCCTGGGGCCCTCAGCACCCCCAGGTGTGACCCAAAATCAAAAATAAATAAAATTCTCAAGTTACGTTAAAAAGTGCTCTGGACCAAAGGGCTTATAGAAAATAAAAGCAGGTTTTTCCTGTGTTTGTGGAACACATAATCTCTTTCCACAGCTAAAACTGAGGCTTCTTAGTTCCTGGTGAAATTTATAATTTCATTTGAAACATTTGATGCTGTCTTATGTTAATGTTTAATGCAAATCTTTTTCCAAATCCTTTATTACAGATGATGATTCTGATACTGAAACATCGAATGAGTTGCCAAAATTTACAGACGGACTAAAGCCCAGAAGCAGAAACCCAAGCTACCTGGTGCCCAGCCCCGTGCTGCGAATCCTGGAGCACCCCGCCTTCTCTGCAGGTTGGGAAAACAAGGTGCATAAAAGTGTGTAGGTGGTCTTACTTAGAAATAGTAGAGGCCGGAGAGTCAGTACAGGCCGTAGGGCAGTTGTCTTGCATGCGACTGACCTGATTCAAATCCCCAGCAGGACGTGCCTGCTCCAAGCAGCACCAGGGTGACCCTAGGTATGGCCCAGAAGAATATAAATAAGGAAGTAAAACCTTTAAAAAAAAATAGGAATGGTCATGTGTCTTTTTCTTTTTTTTTTTAAGAAAAATCTGCAGATATTGAAATTTGTGATGAAGAGTGTGACTCGCCCGAATCAGTCAACCAACAGGCGCAGGAGGAAAGTCCTATAGAAGTTCACGCTGCTGAAGACGTTCCCATCGCCGCGGAAGTGCACGCAATCTCTGAAGACTATGATATAGAGACAGAAAACAATTCTTCTGAGAGTCTCCAAGACCAAACCGACGAAGAGCCCCCAGCGAAGCTTTTGCAAAGTCCCGACAAGAACCAGGCTTTGAGCGTGACTGCGCAGCAGAAATGGCCTTTACTGAGAGCGAATAGCAGCGGCCTCTACAAGTGTGAGCTCTGCGACTTCAACAGCAAATATTTCTCCGATCTGAAGCAGCACATGATCCTGAAACACAAACGCACCGATTCCAACATGTGTCGCGTGTGCAAGGAAAGCTTTGCCACCAACGTGCTCCTGATCGAGCACGCCAAGCTCCACGAAGAGGATCCCTACATCTGTAAATACTGTGACTACAAGACGGTGATTTTTGAGAACCTCAGCCAGCACATGGCAGACACGCACTTCAGCGACCACCTGTACTGGTGTGAGCAGTGTGACGTGCAGTTCTCCCTCGAGCAGCGAGCTGTACCTGCACTTCCAGGAGCACAGCTGCGACGAGCAGTACCTGTGTCAGTTCTGTGAGCACGAGACCAACGACCCAGAAGACTTGCACAGCCACGTGGTCAACGAGCACGCCGTGTAAGCTCATAGAGCTGAGCGATAAGTATAACAACGGGCAGCACGGGCAGTACAGCCTCTTAAGCAAAATCACCTTTGACAAATGTAAAAACTTCTTTGTGTGCCAAGTGTGCGGCTTTCGGAGTCGACTTCATACAAATGTCAACAGGCACGTCGCCATTGAACACACCAAGATTTTTCCTCACGTGTGCGATGACTGTGGGAAAGGGTTTTCCAGTATGCTGGAGTATTGCAAACATCTAAATTCACACTTGTCCGAAGGGATTTATTTATGTCAGTACTGTGAATATTCAACGGGACAAATTGAAGATCTGAAAATTCATCTAGATTTCAAGCATTCGACTGACTTACCTCATAAATGCAGTGATTGCTTGATGAGGTTTGGAAATGAAAGGGAGTTAAGAAGTCACCTGCCCGTCCACGAGACGACTTGATCTCTTTAGCTTTCCTGGTATTGATGTAAAAGAGGCAGTTGAATGTTTCTGAGATGTAAAATGGGCGTCTTAACTTCCATTATGAGAATTGTCTTGGATAGACAGTAAACTTTTTTATTGTCCTATTTTCTTAGCATTGTTACCGTTTTGGATATATAGCTGCATACCACTGAGTGTGGTATTTTCAGCTCATGTTATTTAATAATTTAACCACTTTTGGTGACTGTCATCCTGTTTCTTGCATGTTCTCTGATTCCATGAATTGATACAAAACAGATGTGCTAAGAAACCAGATTACAGTTTTCCTTCCGTTACTAGAGGTGCTGTGATTTTTTTTTTCTTTAAACTCAAGCTCAGTTGTTTGGTATATGTCATTAAAACCTAGTGCTGCCGCAACGTTAATATACAGTTAAATCCTTTGATAATTCCATGAATAACCCTGACCTTCATTTTTTATCTAGTCACTATGAATTACAAAGATATTCATGATGGGGTTGCAGTCATACAGTGTTTAGGACCAGTTGCTCCCATCCGCATTTGCCTCCTTCCCGCCTGCCTGCCTCTTTCAGGTGCCTTCTCTGACTTCCGGCACTATGACTTCAGTCCGATACTCAAAGGCCTCCACGCATAACTCTGCTACCTTTCTTTCAGCTGCCCCTCCTCCTCCCAGTTGAATACTTCCCTCCACCATATCCTGCATATGAAAGAGATCGTTCTGTGTCGGTCTCTCTCAAGTAGTAGCAAATTGCATGGTTTTTTTTCTTATGGCCGAGTAATATTCCATTGTCAGAGCCTCTTCATTATCCATCTATAATTTATCCCAAAGGCAATCAAGGAACATTTCAAGTGTGTGGTTCCTTTAATAACACTAGATCGGGGCCAGAGTGATAGCCCAGCGGGTAGGGCGTTTGCCTTGCGGCCGGCGTATGCCGGCCCGGGTTCGATCCCCGGCATCCCATATGGTCCCCGAGCACCGCCAGGAATAATTCCTGAGTGCAGAGCCAGGAGTAACCCCTGAGCGTCGCCGGGAGTGACCCAAAAAGCAAACAATAAATAAATAAATAAATAAATAACACTAGATCGTTGTCACAGTAGGAAGAAAACATTTCCCCTGGATATCGTTTTTTAATTTAATTTTTATGCTTTGGACAGTGGTGTTCAGAGGATATTCCTGAGTGTGTGCTCAGCAGTGACCCCTGGTGGTGCTTTGGGAACCACTTGTGATGCTGGGGATATAACCAGGGTTGGCTGTGGGTTTTTTTCCTTTTCTTTTTTGTTCATACCCAGCAATGCTTGGGTTACTCCTGGCTGTGCACTCAGGAATTACTCCTGGCGGTGCTCAGGGAACCATATGAGATGCCGGGATTGAACCCGAGTCAGAAAGTGCAAGGTAAATGCCCTACCTGCTGCACTATTGCCCCGCCCTGAGTATCTTAACCCTGTGCTATCTTAACCCTGTGCTATCACTCCTCAGAAAACTGGTTTTAAATCGCACTGTGTTTTAGCCCCTCTCTATTAAATAATTTAAGATCGGAGGGGGCAGAGCACTAGTGCAGCTGAAAGGGCACTTGCCTTGCATGCAGCCAACCTGCCTTTGATCTCCAGCCTCCCATATGGTCCCAGGAGCCCTGCCAGGAGTGATTCCCAAGCACAGACCAGGAGTCAGCCTGAGCACTGTCAGGTATGGCCCCAAAACAAAACAAAAAATGAAAATAGGGAAAAACTGGGTAAGAGGGTGGCTTGTCAAAAAAAAAAAAAAAAAAAGGCAGCATTTCACATTTATAACCTGACATTTCTGTTTTATACTGTAATTGCAGTTAAGCCCAAACTTCTGATGCCAGTCATTCAACAGAAAATGCAGTATTAATAAAGAATTAGGGAGATCTGGGGAAATATGGTTGTTGACATGATCATGTATAAATTACTTTTGTTAATTCTGTCCCTGCAAAACAGATGATACACCGGCCTAAATGACAAATCTACTGTCTCACAGTTCGAGAGGCTAAAAGTTTAAAATAGAAAGGGTGGGCATAACTTGTTCCTGTCGAGAGCTGTGCAGGAAGGAACTGTCCCAGGCCTTCCTGGCTGTGACTGGCCCTCTCTCTTCATGTTCAGGTATTCTTCCTGTTTACAATTGTCTCCCAAATTCCACCTTTGGCCAGTGATGTACTACAGCGGCAGAGCACTTCCCTTGCGTGCCCTGGTTTAGGCACCACACTGGTGGTAATAAAAACAAAACAAAACTCCCTTTTTCTAGGGACACCATCGTGTTGGAATAGGGCTTCCCCCTGACAACCCCATTTTAACTTGGTTACTATCCTATCACCAAAAAACATATTCTGACCTGCTGGAGATCTAGACTTTAAATTGTAGATTGGGGCAGAGACACACACCACAATTCCTTATAGTAGCTTCTGGAATAGTATCAAGAAGAGAAAATTGTATTGTCTCAAATTTAGTAAATAACTGCTGCTAACAATAGAAGTAACATAGAGGGGGCGGAGATAGCCCAGCGGGTAGGGCGTTTGCCTTGCACGCGGCCAGCCTGTGCTGGCCCGGGTTCGATCCCCGGCATCCCATATGGGCCCCTGAGCACCGCCAGGAGTAATTCCTGAGTGCAGAGCCAGGAGTAACCCCTGAGCATTGCCGGGTGTGACCCAAAAAGCCAAAAAAAAAAAAAAATAGAAGTAACATAGAGATCAATAACATAGATCTGCTAACATAGAGATCAATGTCTATGATCCCTGAGCATAGAGATATGGCTAAAGAGACTAAATTCTGACCTGTGGTTTTCCCACTGCAAGAACCACAAGAGGCCAGACAGCTCAGTTCTGCTGGGAGGAATGCAGAAGTCTGGTTCTATCCCCAGCATCCCTTGTGTCCCCCACGCCCATCACCTCCAGGAGCAACCCCATGCATGCAGCCAGCTGTAGCCCTAAGCACCCAATAGGAAAGAAACATGGCTGGCCAGCAATGTAGGTCAAAGGGTAGGACCTTTGCATGTGTGAGACCCTAGATTCTAGCCCTGACACCCAGAAGAGCATTTTGTGTATATTTGACTGAAGGCAGCAACAGGAGTTTAAAAACAAATCTTTTCTATTTTTCTTTTTTTTTTTTTTTTTTGCTTTTTGGGTCACACCTGGGGTTACTCCTGGCTCTGCTCTCAGGAATTACTCCTGTGGAATGCTCAGGGGACCATATGGGATGCCAGGGACCAAACCCCAATCGGCACCGTGCAAGGCTAGCATCCTACACTCTGTACTTTGACCCAAAAATGAATCACTTTAATCTACCATGTGCTCATATATTTTTTTACTTGCTTTTTGGGTCACCCCCAGCAATGCTCAGGGGTTACTCCTGGCAGTGATTGGGGGAACCATATGGGATTCCAGGGAACCCAGGTCCAGCATGTACAAGGCAAATGCCCAACCCACAGTGCTGACTCTGGCCCCATCATTTGCTAATATACGGATACTTAAACCTTACTATCCTGTCTCTGCAACATTCCATGTAGGGCTGTGACACAAATCGTTAACGACATAATTCAAAATGGAGAAAACCTTAGAAACCATCCAGGGGGGGAGCTAGTACTCGCCTGCATGCAGCAGGCCCGGGCACGCCATCGTTTCCCCCGCCCCCCCACATAGCCGGGAGTGATCCCTGAGCACCACTCAGTGTACCCCAACTCTCCTCGCCCAAATAAAGTAAAATTAAATTTCTAGAGGGAAAAAATTTGATATAAATAGTTTTGTTTTCTGAATTTCTTGTAGTAATGAAAGCCAGTTATTATTAGACCAAGGTCACACAGCCAGTGGACAGACAGGAATGGAATCCGAGCTATTTGGCTTATGGACTAGCGATGTTTCCATTTCAGGATGTTACATAAAATCTCAGCTTTGTCCTTGTGCCTCTTTTTCCTGACTTCACCTCATGCAGCTACCTTCCAGCTGTCTTTGTATTTTTTGACACAGAGCCAGCACGAGGAATTTTTCAGGAAACAAACCTTAAATAAGTTTTTTTTAATTTTGAGGGCTTTTCCCCTGTAATTTACTGTCTGATCTTTGATCAGATGCCAGTAATCAAAGTAGAGATTGTAAATTAAACTATTCAAGAAAATTATATTCAAGTTTTATAACCATATAAACTTGTGCCAATGAGTTATTACTCTTGAAATTACTTTTAAAAGTATTTCCCTTGTACTCCAAAATTTGAAAATTAAACTCTCATCCTACTTCTCTAAATAAAACGAAACAACTGAAAATGAAGTGGATATATGCTATCCACATGGATATATGCTATCCACCGTATGCTAAAGCACACATCTGCATGTGGCTGACCCTGGTTCAGTCCCTGGCACCACATAGGTCCCCCAAGCACTGCCAGCAGTAACCCTTGAGCATAACTGGGTGTGACCCCAAAACAAAACAAAAACGGATCAACTATTCTGACAGAGTAGATTGGATTAGGCTTGCCCTCCATAACAGCCTCTTCGCTATAAATTAAAAATGAAATTTTGAGAAAGAGCAGCAAATGGGTAGAGCATGTGTACACGGCTGACCTGGGTTTGATCCCCAGCATCCCATATGGTCCTCTGAGCACCACCAGGAGAATTCCTGAGTGCAGAGCCAGGAGTAACCCCTAAGTATTGCCAGGTGTGTGTGTCCCAAAGAAAGGCAAAAAAATAAAAATTTGAGATATATATTCCTTGGTCTGTAACTTTCTGTTCCAATGAGTGAAAACAATATATGCACACATGAGAGGTTTTTATTCATGACATTGAGCTAATTTTATGTATATTCGTGTTGGTTTAGTATTTCATAAATGAAGACAGCATCTCAGGGCCAGAGAAAGCTCAGTGTACATGAAGGAGGCCCAGGTTGGATGAATACACTGCACTGCATGGTCTCTCGAGCACAGAGCTAGGAGTCTCCCGGGTCCTGCTGGATATTGGATAACACTGCACTGCATGATCCCCGAGCACAGAGCCAGGGTCCTGCTGGTTATTGGATACACTGCACTGCATGATTCCCCGAGCACAGAGCCAGGAGTCTCCCGGGTCCTGCTGGATATTGAATACACTGCACTGCATGAGCCCCTGAGCACAGAGCCAGGAGTCTCCCGGGTCCTGCTGGATATTGGATACACTGCACTGCATGGTCCCCCAAGCACAGAGCCAGGAGTCTCCTGGGTCCTGCTGGATATTGGATACACTGCACTGCATGGGCCCCCGAGCACAGAGCCAGGAGTCTCCTGGGTCCTGCTGATTATTGGATACACTGCACTGCATGGGCCCCGAGCACAGAGCCAGGAGTCTCCCGGGTCCTGCTGGATATTGGATACACTGCACTGCATGGGCCCCCGAGCACAGAGCCAGGAGTCTCCGGGTCCTGCTGGATATTGGATACACTGCACTGCATGGGCCCCGAGCACAGAGCCAGGAGTCTCCCAGGTCCTGCTTGTTATGCTTCAAAACCACTAAGGAGAAGGGAGGGAGGGGAAGATGGAAAATATTCAAATTAAGCTTTCATCTGAATTGTACAGCAAGTTTGCAATGTAATTTACATGTTTCTCTGAAATTACATGTTCAGTTTTGTGTGCGTGTGTGTTTGGTGTTTGGCTTTCGGTCCACACCCAGCGATACTCAGTTTATTGCAGGCTCCTTCCTTGTGACAGCGAGATGGAGTGGATTAAACCCAGCCTTCTGCAGGATTAAACCCAGCCTTCCGCAGGCAAAAAGGTCTTGGGCCAAGCTCTCCCCACAGCCCAAGGTAGTAGTGGTTGTTTGTGGTTGTAGTTGTAGGTTTTGTATGTGTATGGGGGGGCTCTTTGGGGCCACACACTATGCTCAAGGGGTTACTCCTGGCTCTGCACTCAGGAATTACTCCTGGCGGTGCTCAGGGGACCATATGGGATGCTGGGGATGGAACCCAGGGCGGCATGGGCCGGCCACGTGTGCAAACGCCCTACTCTCTGGACTATCACTCCGGCCCCTTAAGATCAATTCTTAAGTTAAAACTGTAATATTTGGGGCTGGAGCGATAGTCCAGCACGTAGGGCTTGCATGTTTGCCTTGCAGGTAGCTGACAAGGGTTTGATCCCGGCATCCCATATGGTCCCCAGCACCACCAGGTGTAATTTCTCAGTGCAGAGCCAGGAGTAACCACTCAGTATTGCTGGGTATGACCCAAAAAAAAAAAAAATCATAAAACAAAAAAAAACTTAAGAAAATGAAATATTTCGGGCTAGAGAGAGAGTACTGGGCTCAGTTACTTGCCTTGCATGCAGACGACTCCGATGGCCCAAAACCCAAAAAATGGAAAAGTAAATAAAAGGAGCATTTAATGAGTTGTTTGGAATTCACTTAATACTAATGATTTTCAAAATAATCACTTGTCACTTGTCTTCCCGTTGTTCATCAATTTGCTCGAGCAGCACCAGTAATATCTCCATTTGTTGGGAATGGGGGCCATTATTGTTACTGGTCTTGGCATATAGAATACAGCACAGGTAGCTTGCCAGGCTCTGGGTTCCTCCCAGGGGGCCCAGTCTTTTTCTATGTCAGACCATCCACCATCCAGAGCAGAGTCCTGGGTGTAGACAAGCCTATCTCCTGTCTGCCACCTGCCGATGCAGCCAGCCACACCTGCAACACCTGGAGGGGAAGAATATGGACATATATATTTTGTATATCTTTGGATATACAAAATATAAAAAGGTGCTTTGGTGAAATGTTAGAACAACATTCTCTTAACAGTGTTGATACTCTCTTAAAAGTTTTTAAGGTTAAGACTTACTCATATTCATTTCATAACTCCTTAAGTAATTTAGACAGCTGCAGATACTAGATTTCCAGGCTCTATATGAACTGAAGGAGTTGAAGGAGAGGCTGGTCTGGTGCTAGCGCAAGAACGTAATGAGAGTTCAGGAGACGCATCTTAGCTCTGCGACTCTTTCCCTCCCATTCAGGTTGATCATACAAGACCTCACTGGAATATAAGCTTAGATACTTTTTATTTTTCTTGTGGAAAAATAAGGGGCCCCAGCAGAGCCTCACAAGAAGCCAGAGGAACCCCCACACCATGAGGGCCGCCATTTTCCACATCCGGACTCCCCTCTCCTCAGAGCTCCACCCAGCAGAAGAGCTGATCACAGCCCGGCTCATCAGTGACCCAGCTTTCCATATGAAATGAGTTAGGTGTCAGGGAGATAATGCACGCTTTGCGTGTGGGAGGTCTGGTTTGATTTCCTGCGCCACCTGCTCTGACAAGTGTGCCAGGAGTGACCCCCAAGCATGAGCCAAATGGGAATATCCTTGAGTGCTCACCAGGGTGAGCCACAAAAAATATAAATAAAACATGAATCTCACAGCATCCTTATAAGGCTTATTAACTTAGCAGCCTTGATAGTAAACTGCGAACTGAGCCTCGTAAAAATCACATTTGAGAAAGTAATTTCTTTAGTCAAAAAGGAAGCAATTTTCACATATCGCTATTGAGAGTATTACATTATACACTAGTCTCATTACCATACTTTAAGAAGAATGATTAGGAGAAAGGGGTTGTACCAGGGCTTGAATCCAAAGCTCCACACATACAAACTCAAATATATTTGAGCTACATGCTCAGTCAAGAATGATTAGAATTTTCATTAATTTATTTCATTAATCAGTCTTTGGGCCATACCTGGTGATGCCTGGGAACTTCACCTGGCTCTGTGCTTGGGTTTGTTTCTGGTAGTGCTTAGGAAACATGTGCCCGGAATCAAATGGTGTCTGGGGAGTTTGACCAATGCAACCCTAATACCTGTACATATTTCCTACCTCCTACAGTTTTGTTTTCCTTAGTTCTTGGTTCTTTATTATTATTTAATCAAATCTCCATGAAATCACAGTTACAAAATTATTAGTGATTGGGTTTCAGTCACGCAATGTTCCAATGTTCAACACCTGTGCCTTTACCAGTGTATATGTCCCACCACCAACATCCCCTGTTTCCCTCCCCCTCATCCCCCGCCTCTATGGTGGGCACTTGCTTTGTGCTCAACCCAGGTTTGATTGTCAGCACCGTATATGGTTTCTGAGTCCTGTGATGAGTGACCCCTGAGCAAAGATCCAGGAGTAAGCCATGAACATGCCAGGAGTGACCCCATAACAAGAAAAGTGAAAGTCAGTGAGGGGGAGACAGAAGAGGGAGAGGGAGCGGAAGAGGGAGAGGGAGGGAGGGAGAGGGAGCGAGAAGAAGGAGAGGGAGGGAGGGAGAAAGGAAGAGAAAGAAAATAAACAAGAAACTAGCCAAGAGTGACAGACTGTTATTCTGTGAGGGCCCACAGAGATCATCTAATCTAGGCTTTCGACTGTAGTTAGATCAGTCTTTTTTTCTTCTTTCTTCTTTTTTTTCCTTTTTTTTTATTGTTCTAATTTGTTATTTTATTATTTTCCCCCCAAATTTTATTACACCATTTTAGACATACAATTGCAAGATGCTCATGCAGAGTTCTGGTTCCACAGCGTTCCAACACCCATCCCTCCACCCAAACGCATCTCCCATCACCAATGTCCCCACTCCCCTTCCCCTCCCACACCTCAACTACTTGGTGGGTTCTGTATGTCTTCTCTCTCCTCTCTATCTCTCCCTCCCGCCAAACTTTCCTGCACATTGTGGAATACAGTGGATTAAAGGACATTACTGTTTCCACTATTTTGGTGGACCGTGTGGCAGCAAGCGGCGCGTGACCTGGGCTCAAACTGGTTTTGCTCTGTTAATCTGGTTGTGAGGTAGTATCCCAGCATCCGGACAGCGAAGGTGGTGGCTAGTGTGGTGGGCGAGTCTCATCTGGCTGCTTCTGGGACCCCCCGGAGGGTCATGGGCCTACTCCCAAAACCCATCTGTCCTCCCGGGAGCCCCATGGTCAGCTTAGCCGGGGAAAGCGGAGTTCCAGCTTCCCGGGAAGCGGAGTTCCAGCTTCCCGGGGAAGCGGTTCCCCTCCCGGGGAAGCGGAGTTCCAGCTTCCCGGGGAGCGGGTTCCAGCTTCCCCAGGCGCATCCAAGGCCCCGCATGCTATGGCTGGTCGCCCCAGGTTCTTTTTCTTTTTTGGGTCATACCCAGCAATGCTCAGGAGTTACTCCTGACTCTGCACTCCTGGAGGTGCTCATGGGACCATATGGGATGTGGGGTATCAAACCGGGTAAGCTGCATGCACAGCAAACACCCTATCCGCTGGACTATTGCTTGGCCCCCAGATCAGTCTTAGTTTGGTTTTAAATCTGGGTTGGATTGTCTTAAATCTCTGGCTTGTTTTAGTGCCATCAGGAATCAAACCCAGAGATCATACATACAAAGCAAGTCACATCCCTCGCTAGCTAGATCTTCCAAAATCTTGAGCTTAGGTATAGAGCAGGGTAGTAGGACTCTTCAGATCACATCTTGATTTGGGAGGCCTTGGGGGAGGTTGGGAATGGTGGTGCCCAGGGGCCGTGGCAGCTTTGTCACTCTGGGTGGTGCTTGGGGGAACATGCAGATACCAAGCATCAAACTTGGGCTTCCCATATGCAAGAATATGCTCAGCCTTTTGCACCATCTCTCCAGCCCTGTCGTATTCCATCCTGGTATTAAGGCTTTCTGAAATTTAAGGCCTCCCTACATGCTTACCCCAAATGTAGGAAGCATGTCAAGGACTGTGCTTGCAGTTCCCCATGTTGGTTGTAGCTTAAACCTCATAACTTCATTCCACTTTTTTTTAAGTGAAAATAGATCCCTTTTGTGTTGCAGGACCCCTCTAAGGGCCGCTGCATCTGCTCTGAATTGCCGCCTGCAAATCACTTCGCAGATAAGGGGTAGTCTAAATGTGGCAGTTTATCTGACCATGTATTCTGTACTGGCTGGTATAAATATTCTTCCATGCTACCACAATCATCGTGGGACTAGCTAGATCTTACCAGCATATTTGCCTGGCCACGTAGGATCCCTAAGTAATTAGACCAGAGAGAAATGCTGTTTGCCTCCAAGCAAACAAGCATGGCTCCCTGATATACCAAAGGCAACTAAAATACAAAACTACCATGAAGTAGAAGAGACTTGTGAAGGCTTGAAGAAATACTTAACTGGAATTAGTATTAGTCTTTGGTACAGAGACATGCCATCTCAGAAACCCCCTTCTCTACCCTATAAAGGCATTTCCAGGCAGATCTTGGCTCAAAACATTAGCATATAAAAGGACCTAGGTGAGGTGCTGGGAGAGATTCCCTTAGGGCACCCCCCCCCGCCTCTCACGTGCTTCTTTTTGGGCTCTCTCTTTGTGAGCGCTCACCCTTCTTGGGAGTCTTGTCTTTTTCTCCTTTTTACAGGGCCTTTACACGTGGTGGCCGCCATCTTGGCCTACACGTGGCTGGGGTTCTAGCCTGGAATCCTAAGCACCGGGCTTTTCCTTTTGCTGATTTGTTTGCCTGAACCTGTGATAAGTAAACCCTTTTAAAACTGCATCAGATTCCTGAGTTTTCATCCATTTCTCGCGCCGCGGAGGTAAAAGGGAACTTCGCTTGCCGGCATTGTCGGGGACCCCGGCAGAGCTCCCCAACACTTTTGTAAACACATTTTCACTTGTGAATTCCACTTGATTTCTGCTGTGCAGACACTCCCCACCCCCAGGTAGTTTCACCTGCTTAATATTCCTGCGCTTTCCCTCCTGCAATGCCTTCAATATAGTGGGCCTACCTGTTTGCTCTTTAAAACTACACTATAAGTTGTCTTCAGTTTTTTTTTAATGAAACACACTTCATTTAGTGTCAGTAATTTAAGCAGAAACCTGAAGTGTAACCAATTGACAATAGTAAATACAAAGTAGAACAATAATCTCAGCATTCTCAAATCATTTTATCACTTTTCTTTTTGGGTTTTTGTGTGAAATCCTGTGATTCTGGGAGCCTCCCAGTTTAATCAAATTCAAATTTTGAAGAGCCTTATAAGTCTTCTAAGCTTGGTGATTCTTCCTTCCCCTCCTCCTCCTCCTCTCTTTTTTTCCTCCTTCTCTTTCTCCTTTTTATTTTTTGGGTTGGGGACACACCTAGCTGTGCTCAGGATATTCTCTTGGCTCAGTATTTATTTATTTATTTATTTATTTATTTATTTATTTATTTGCTTTATGGGTCACACCCGGCGATGCTCAGGGGTTACTCCTGGCTCTGCACTCAGGAATTACTCCTGGAGGTGCTTGGCGGATGATATGGGATGCCGGGGATCAAAACTGGGCTGGCACAGGCTGGCCACATGCAAGGCAAACGCCCTACCCACTGGACTATCGCTCTGCCCCACCCCTTGGCTCAGTGTTTAGGAGTCACTCCTAGTGGGGCTTGGGGACCATATGGTACCAAGGATTGAACTGAAGGCTTCATACCAGTCCTTTCTTGGGAAAAGCAGTCACCCCCTCGTGTGCTCGGGCACTCTATGCTTGTGTTCAGGAACAGCAGATTATAGATTCAGGCTTGGTCCATACAAGACAAGTGTCTTAACCTCAGTAATATTCCCCCCAAATTATTTTTATATATGATGACAATTGAGTAAATGTCGGGAGGCCGCCGCGGGGTCCCCGACAGTGTTGGGAAACGAGTTCCCTTCTACCTCCGAAGCCACGAAGCCAGAGGGGAATGGATGAAGACTCAGGAATCCGATGCAGTTTTTTTTTTTTTTTTTTTTTTGCTTTTTTGGGTCACACCCGGCAATGCTCAGGGGCTACTCCTGGCTCTGCACTCAGGAATTACTCCTGGCGGTGCTCGGGGGACCATATGGGATGCCGGGAATCGAACCCAGGCCGGCACAAGCCGGCGCGTGCAAGGCAAACGCCCTACCCGCTGGGCTATCGCTCTGGCCCCCCGATGCAGTTTTTAAAGGACTTTACTATCACAGGTTCCAATATACAATCCAAGAGCAGGGAAAGCCTCCGGACTCTGGGTTCCCAGCTAGGCTCCAGCCAGGTGTAGGCCAAGATGGCTGCCACCACATGTTGAGGCCCAACATAGAATGGAGAGAACAGAGAGAAGCAAAACGCCAAGGGAAGCCGAAAGCGACAAAAAAGAAGGGGGGAAAAAGAGAGCTTTTTCTTCTTGCAGTTTATTTTATAGCTAGAAATCCGCCCAAACTCCCCAGCCCAGCCCATTCTGGGCTGGGCTATCTAGAGATGAAAACAGGAAAATAGCTCTATAGAAATGTAGCGACTTCAGGAGGTCTTCTGGCTGTTTACAAGGACCCAGCGCTAATTAAAAGCCTCCTAGCAGAGCTGGGAGAAGCTATAAGCTAAATGTAACTTCTCCTGGCAGGAAGGATCAAATGCCCTCAGGTAATTTTTCCCAGCACCTCACCTAATGTCTTGAGCCAAGATCTGCCTGGAAATGCCTTTATAGGGTAGAGAAGGGGGTTTCTGAGATGGCATGTCTCTGTACCAAAGACTAATACTAATGCCAGTTAAATATTTCTCCAAGACTTCACAAGAGTCTCGTCTACTTCATGGTAGTTTTGTATTTCAGTTGCCTTTGAGTTATCAGGGAGCTATGCTTGCTTGCTTGGAGGCAAACAGCATTTCTCTCTGGTTTAATTACTTAGAGATCCAACGTGGCCAGGCAAATATGCTGGTAAGATCTAGCTAGTCCCACGATGATTGTGGTAGCATGAGAGAATATTTATATCAGCCAGTACAGAATACATGGTCAAATAAGACTGCCACATTTAGACTACCCCCTATCTATGAAGTTACCTGCAGGAGGCAATCCAGGGCAGATGCAGCGGCCTAGGCTTTTAGGTGTCCTGCAACCAGTAAACATAAAACTATGCTAGTACATATTTTCTTTTATTTTTCTTTTCTGTTAGTATTCATCTAAAATATATACTAATAACTATGCACAATGCATCCTTTCCATGTGCTACCATTTATTTTTCTCTTGGGGAGGTTTTCAGGGTTTACTCCTGGTGGGGCTTGGGGGACCGTATGTGGTATTGGGGGTAGAATTTGGGTTGGCTGTGTGCAAGATAAGCATCTATTGTACTATCTGGCCCTTGTTTTGCTTTGAGGTAAAACTTGGTACTTTGGGGCTACTCCTGGCTCAGTTCTCAAGGGACCATGTTTTGCATTCAGGAGGGATTAAACTCTGATTGCAAAACATCCTTCTAGTCCTTTGAGTCCTCTCTCCAGCTCTAAAATTCATATTTAATTCTACATAGGTAAATATTCATGAATATTTTTATTTTCCTAGAAACACTGTTTGGTCAATTAGAACTTCATATTTTAAACTTTAAATCGTTTGGCAAAACATCCCCTAATCATTGATCCTGAGTTTCAGGTGCGTACTTGTACACACTAGGGCATACATAGTACAGGTGGGATTGTGGCCTAGCTACAAAGCACAAGCTTGCAGGAATGACACATGAGTTCAGTCTGGAACACTGCAAACCCCCCCACTACTGCTCACCACACACACACACACACACACACACACACACACACACACACACACACACACACACACACACACACACACACACACTGGGACGCTGCCGGGGTCCCCAACAGTGCCGGGAAGCGAAGTTCCCTTCTACCTCCGAAGCCAGCAGGGAATGGATGAAGACTCAGGAATCCGATGCAGTTTTTAAAAGGACTTTACTATCACAGGTTCCAATATACAATCCAAGAGCAGGGAAAACTCCAGATTCTGGGTTCCCAACTAGGCCCCAGCCACGTGTAGGCCAAGATGGCTGCCACCACGTGTTGAGGCCCAACAGAGAATGGAGAGAATGGAGAAGCAAAACACCAAGGGAAGCCGAAATGGCAAAAAGGGGGGAATAAAAGAGAGCTTCTTTCTTTTTACAGCTTATTTTATAGCTAGAAATCCTCCCAAACTCCCCAGCCCAGCCCATTCTGGGCTGGGCTATCTAGAGATGAAAACAGGAAAATAGCTCTATAGAATGTAGCAACTTCAGGAGGCCATCTGGCTGTTTACAAGGACCCAGAGCTAATTAAAAGCCTCCTAGCAGAGCTGGGAGGAGCTGTAAGCTAAATGTAACTTCCCTGGCAGGGAGGGTCAAATTCCCTCAGGTAATTTCTCCCAGCACCTCACCTAATGTCTTGAGCCAAGATCTGCCTAGAAATGCCTTTATAGGGCAGAGAAGGGGGTTTCTGAGATGGCATGTCTCTGTACCAAAGACTAATACTAATGCCAGTTAAATATTTCTCCAAGCCTTCACAAGTCTCTTCTACTTCACGGTAGTTTTGTATTTCAGTTGCCTTTGAGGTATCAGGGAGCCATGCTTGCTTGCTTGGAGGCAAATAGCATTTCTCTCTGGTCTAATTACTTAGGGATCCAACGTGGCCAGGCAAATATGCTGGTAAGATCTAGCTAGTCCCACGATGATTGTGGTAGCATGAGAGAATATTTATACCAGCTAGTACAGAATACATGGTCAAATAAGACTGCCACATTCAGACTACCCCCTATCTATGAAGTGACCTGCAGGAGGCAATCCAGGGCAGATGCAGAGGCCTAGGCTTTTAGGTGTCCTGAAACCACACACACACACACACACACACACACACACACACACACACACAAGCATACACAGAGAAACAAACACAAAGCAAGAGGAAACCTCTTGGTTTAAATCAACCAATTTAATTTAAAGATTAATCTGGTGGAAAGTAAATCCACAGTAGAAAGGAGATTTCTAGGAAAGTTTTGGTAAAGTCTACAGTCACTTGACTTTATTTAAAGTAGACTGTCCAGTTTAATCTGAGCTGGCCTGCTCCAGTTCTTTAAAAGACCCTAATAACAAACCTGAAGCTTCCCTAACAAGGACTGGCGGGACGCAGTGTCAGCTCCAGTCCAGGACTTTCCATTTTTTTCTGGCTTTCCTTTGTCTTTTGATGGCTTTGCTCTCCTTTTTTAATTTGCCTAGCCAGTCCACACAGGCACATCAATCAGTTCATTACAATGAATTTCTTACTCTTGAGTGGGGATAGAAAGGAAGGGTGGGACAGACAATATTCAATATTAACTATTAGAAAAGCGTCAGGGTCCAGGGAGATAGGGCACCTGGTGGTCTGAGCAAGCCTGGCGGAACTGAGCACCACAGGGCCCGAGCAGCATATTCCTGGGCCCAAGAACTGAACCAAGGACCCAGTTGGCTGAGTCTCACCAATTGGGACCCTGGGCACCACTTTTTAGTGCTCCTCCCCAAATAATGAAAATAAATATTTTTTGGTTTGGGGACCACATCTGTTGGCACTTTCGGGTTACTCCTGGCCCTGCAACAGGAATTATTCCTGGTAGTTCTGAGGGCCATATGGAATGCCAAGGATCAAACCCAGGGTTGGGTGTGTGCAAGGCAAGTGCCAAACCTGCCATACTATCTCTCCAGCCCCAGTAAGTAAATATTTCAAACAAATAATATTTTTAATGGCTAAAATAGTTTTTAAGGGAGTGGAGTGATAGCACAGCAGGTAGGGCATTTTCCTTGCATGCAGCAGACCCTGGTTCGACTCCCGGCATCCCATATGGTTCTTCTAGTACTGCCAGGAGTAATTCCTGAGTGCAGTGCCAGGAGCAATTCCTGAACATTGCTGAATGTGACCCAAAAAAAGCAAAAAATTTAAAAAAATTATTTAAAGAGGAAAATGGAGGCCTGTCTCCACATCTCTGCCTTCTGCTTGCCCTTTCAATCTACTAACTGACATCCCCAGGGACTTTCTGAAACCAGAAGCCAATTCTTTTCCTGTTCTGCTGGACCCCAGCAAGCTCTACACTTGCCCTCCACCATCTCAGCAGGCCCAAGTGCACATCTCCTGAACGGTGCAGTTGTGTGTGTGACAGCTCTCCTCATCACACGTCACAGCGCCACACTTACCTCCTGTCACTGGGTGGAGACAGGCAGAGAAGGAAAGAAGCAACACCCAGCCTAACCCCCTCAGTGGGGCGCAACAAACATAATGGAGAAGATGCACAGAAGCCCACCAAGCTCAATGAGGCCCTACCAGTATCAAGCTGCCCTGTAAGTTTGCAGAGAGTGACCTTAGTAACTCCAGGTTCAGGATTTTTTGTTTGTTTGTTTTCTTTTTGGGTCACACCCGGCAATGCTCAGGGGTTACTCCTGGCTCTTCACTCAGGAATTACTCCTGGTGGTGCTCGGGAAACCATATGGGATGCCGGGATCAAACCCAGGTCAGCCGCATGCAAGGCAAACGCCTTAGTCACTGTGCTATCACTCCGGCCCCAGGTTCAGGATGTTTGAGCTCAAAGAAAGGAGAGCACGAAAAATGGAGGAACATGAAGAGGATCATGCTGAGTGAAATTAGCCAGAGGGAAGAGGACAGATATAGAATGACTGCATTTATTTGCGGGATATAAAATTAAAATAGCATGATTCCAATATCCAACGTCAGGCAAAACACGGATGGCTAGTCTTGTCAGTGGGTGGAAACTACCCCAAGTGTATAAGGAGTCAGAGGTTAGGTAAGACAGAGAAGGGAACAGTGTGCTCGTAATTGTTGAAAATGATAATGCCAGCCTAGAACTGAGCATTGAATATAGGCAAAGGCATATAAGTGATAACATCTAAAATGTTGGGGCCGGAGCGATAGCCCAGCGGGTAGGGCATTTGCCTTGCACGCAGCGCCTGGGCAAACCCAGGTTTGATCCCCAGGCATCCCATATGGTCCCCTGAGCACCGTCAGGAGTAATTCCTGAGTGCAGAGCCAGGAGAAACCCCTGAGCATCGCCGAGTGTGACCCAAAAAGCAAGAAAAAAAAATTAAAATGTATGTATTGCAATCCAAAAATGTGAGAAGAGAGAGAGAGAGAGAGAGAGACAGAGAGAGAGAGAGAGAGAGAGGAGAGAAGCAAAGTGCCTGCCTTAGAGGCAGACTGGGGGAGGGGGAAGGGAATCAGGAGACATTGGTGGTAAGAAATGGGCACTGGTGGAGGGATGGGTGCTGGAACACTGTATGACTGAAACCGAATCATTAGCAGCTTGTAATTGTATAGTTCATGGTGGTATAATACAAAAATTTAAAAATAAATAAATTAAAAATAATTTATAAAAAAAAAGGAGAGCACGGAGCCAGCAAAACACAAAAAGAGTAGTACAAGAGTGGAAATGAGAAAAATACCATCAGAAGTGACAGAAATGAAGGAGAGTATGGCAGGTGACATTAAAAACTCACTTAAAAAATTAAAAAAAAACCTGAATAGAAGCCCTGAGCTTCAGAATAACAGCAGCCGAGAAAGATCAAGGAGCGCTGAGATCAAATGCAGGGAAACTCCAGAGAACAACGAAGGATGGAACAAGTCTGAAAAGTGAACAGCACGTGAGAGCACTGTAGGATGAGCTATGTTGGAAAAACTTAAGAATCAGCAGAGTCTCTGAAGAGGACGATAAGATGAAGAAATTGTAGATAAGGATTTCCCAGAGCTGAGGAGTGCAGGCATCAAGATCCAAGAAACCCAAAGGATCCCAATAAAAATAAACCCCAATAGGAAAACTCCAAGAAACATGACTAGAGTCACAAAATAAGAAACACAGAATAGTGTGAGCAGCACGATCAGAAAGACCCTTACACACAAAAGGAAAACCGTAAGATTCACAGCAGATCTATTAGATTATGAACCAGAAGAACGTAGAGGGATACCATAAAAAAACAAAAACTAAGAAAAATCCATCCAGATCGATTATCATTCAGATTTGAAGGCACAAAACAGAACTGTGGGACAAAAAGAGTTTAGGAATTTATAGCCTTGAAACCGGTTTTGCAAGGAGTGTTGCACGAATTTTTTTAAAAAGACAAGACAAATGTTTCACTCACAGCACTTATGGTAGCCTGCACTAGATAAGAATGGTCTGTTAGGGCTGGAGCCGTAGTGCAGTGGGTGGGCTGTTTGCTTGGCATGCAGCTGACCTGAGTCTGATGCCCAGCACCCCAGATGCTACCCAAGCACCTCCAGGAGTGTTCCCTGTGTGCAGAGCTGGAAATACACCCTGGGCATCCCCGGTATATCCCCAAGACAAGAGGGGTGGGGAAGGCTGTCTATTCTTACATTGCTATGTATTTTATATGTTTTTAGTAATAAATTAATCCTTCATTTACACTAAATTTTCAATGTCCAGGTGAGGTTTTTAAACATCTATAGAGGGGCCGGAGTGATAGTACAGTGGGTAGGGCTTGATCACTTGATCACTTGAATCCCGTTATTCATCAATTTGCTCGAGCGGGCGCCAGTAACATTTCCATTGGACCCTATCATGTGCCAATGTAGCCCAATGGCATCTGGTTGATTCAGGAATATGAAGAGCCTCAAACCGTTCCTTCAGGGTCTTTACAAGGAAGTCTGACCATCTTGTAGGTGGGCGGCCACGTGGTCTTTTTGACATCCCGTGGGATCCAGTCGGTAATGGCTCTAGTCCAGCAGTTGTCTCCAAATCGCATTACATGTCCAGCCCATCTGATTTTCGATGCCTTGGCAAACGAGACAGCATCCCTGATTCTGGAATAGCGACGGAGGTCAGAACTCCGGATTCCTTCTCTCTCACTTGAGTGATATTCCAAGCATAGCTCTTTTGATTCCTCTCTGGGAGACCCGAATAGCATTCTCATCCTGCTTTCGTAGGGCCCGGGTCTCTGAGGCATATGTTAATGCAGGGAGAACATAGGGCATTTGCCTTAAATGTGGGTTTGATCTCCGGTATCCCGTATGGTCCCCCAGCACCACCAGGAGTAATCCCTGAGTGCGGAGTCAGGAGTAACCACTGAGTATCATTGGGTGTGACCCAAAAAAGAAAAAAATATCTATATAGATTTTCGCCAAGACCCTGAATGAACTTCTTCGTCAAGACCCTGAACAAATGGTTTGAGGCTCTTTGTATTCCTGAGGGAGCCAGATGCCATTGGGCTGCTATGGCACGTGATAGGGTCAAATGGAAATATTACTGGCGCCCGCCGAGCAAATCGATGAATAATGGGATGTCAAGTGATCAAGTGAAGTGATAGATTTTTTATTATGATCTCTTATTAATGCAGAACCTTAAGCATTACACATGATTTAACATTTTTCTTACATAAAGCCAATATTCCCTTTTTTAGGATAAATACACTTTTATACTTATAGGCCTATTAATATTTTCCTTTAAATTTTTCTAAATTCTTACTTTTACTAAAATGAACATTTGTAGGGCTTATCTATTTAACGTAAATTTTAAAATGTATCAGCTTGGAATTATACATAGTATTAATTTTTAAATGTATATCCCTGTATATGATAGTTTAAAATTTTTAATCAATTTATCATTGATTTATAATTTAGTGGAATTTTAAGAGTTTAGCTTTATGTATAGGTGTCCATATATGTATAGGTGTCACCACCTACAATAAACTTTTTAAAAAAATATAAAGAAAGATAACAAATTAAAACATTTCAGAGCCAGGGCCGAAGAGCTACTATAGAGTATTTGCCTCACATGTGGTCGAGGTAGGTTCCATTCCCAGCATCCCATATGGTCCCCGAGCACCGCCAGGAATAATTCCTGAGTGCAGAGCCAGGAGTAACCCCTGAGCATCACAGAGGGTGACCCTAAAACACACAAACAAAAAATTTCAGGGCCAGGAAGAGAGGTCTAAGGGCTAAGTGCATGCTTTGCCTGCCGTGGCTCTCTGCCATCCAGGACCCCCTTATCAAAGCCGGGTGGACCCCTGAGCACAGAGTTGGGAGAAGCCCCAGATTCTATAGGGTGTGATCCCAAAAGAAGGACAAAAAGTCTCTTAGCCTTTCACTTGCTTGTTTTATTTTTTTGCCAGCACACCCTGTGGTACTTGAGCTACTTCTGGCTCACTGTGATGCTTGGGGACCATGTGGTACATGTGGTACTAGAGATAAGACACGGGCCTACTGCATGCAAAGCATGCGCTCCAGCCTATTGAGCTATCTATTAACATAACCCAGATTTTTTTTTTTTTTTTTTGCTACACCCAGCTGTACTCAGGACTTATTCCTGGCTCATTACTCAGGAGTTACTCCTGGCAGTGCTTGGAGGATGATATGCAAGGCCAGGGATTGAAAAAGTATTGGCTGCACGGCA
The DNA here is from genome assembly GCA_021461705.1 of Cryptotis parvus. Taxonomy (NCBI): domain Eukaryota; kingdom Metazoa; phylum Chordata; class Mammalia; order Eulipotyphla; family Soricidae; genus Cryptotis; species Cryptotis parvus. The sequence continues at coordinate 187 of JAJIBD010007906.1, read as the reverse complement.
AGTACCTTACTGCATCACTATGACTCCTGCCCTTAGAAAATGCAATTGTTAATTCAGTCAATGGAACAGCCTTTATAAAGAATTAGATAGAATTTCTCTACAATGTAGTACAGTGGTTTTCAGCTGCTGGGTCGCAGGCCAATGTAGATCTGCAGATGTAGAACATTTAAATGCCATTGAACCCCAC
>JAJIBD010007905.1:0-79103 GCA_021461705.1 Cryptotis parvus | reverse complement strand
TTCTAATATTTTCAGCTGTGAGGTCAGGTTATTTATATGGGCCCTTTCTTCTTTTCTGATGAATGCTTGCAGAGCTATGAACTATTCTCTTAACACAGCTTTTGCTGTGTCCCACAAGTTCTGATAGTTGGTATCTTCATTGTCATTTGTTTCTAAGAATCTTTTGATTTCCTGTTTGATTTCTTCTATGACCCATTTGTTGTTCAGCAGTGAGCTGTTTAGTTTCCAGGTGTTTGGTTTAGCTCCCTGCTTCTGTGTATGGTTCACTACTATTTTCAGTGCATCGTGATCTGAAAAGATAGTCGACACAATTTCAATCTTTTTATTTTATTGAGGTATGCTTTGTGGCTCAGTATATGGTCTATCTTGGAGTATGTTCCATGTGCACTGGAAAAAAAAGTGTTTTCAGCTTTTTGGGATGAAAAGCCCTGTATATATCAACCAGCTCTCTTTCTTCTATTTCTTCCTTCAGGTCCAGTATTTCTCTGGTGAGTTTCAGCCTCGTCGATCTATCCATAGTCGATAAGGCAGTGTTGAAATCTCCGACTATTATTGTGCTACTGTTAATGTCTTCTTTGAGGTCTATTAATAGTCATTTTAAGTATTTTGCTGGCCCTCGTTTGGCGCATATATGTTTAGCAGTGTGATTTCTTCCTGGTATACATACCCCTTAATTATTAAGAAATGGCTTTCATTGTCCCTTTTGATCTTTTTCAGCCTGAAATCTATATTGTCAGATACGAGTATGGCCACACCCGCCTTTTTGGAGGGGTTGTTTGCGTGGAGAATGGTCTTCCAGCCTTTGACTTTGAGTCTGTGTTTGCTCTGGTTATTCAGATGTGTTTCTTGTAGGCAGCAGAATGTTGGATTCAGTTTTTTAATCCATTTTGCCACCCCTGTGTCTCTTAATTGGTGCATTTAGACCGTTGGCGTTGAGAGAGATTATAGTCATTGAATTTTGTGCCATCTTTCTGTTTAACCTTGTTGTGGTTTTGGGTTGTCTTATTTTATAATAGACCCTTCAATCCTTTTAGAGTTGGTTTTGAGTCTATGAATTTCCTAAGTTGTTGTTTATCTATGAAGTTGTGTATCTTTCCTTCGCATCTGAAAGTAAGTCTAGCTGGGTAAAGAATTCTTGGTGAGGCCTGAAGTTCATTGAGTCTTTTCACAATATCCCACCATTGTTTCTTTTAAGCTGGTATCCTTGGACCTCCTGTATCTGGGAGCATGCTTTCTTCAGTTCGGGAAACTTGTCAGCGATGATGACTTTGACAATTTCTTCTTCATCAGGGTTTTCTTCTTGCCCTTCTGGCACCCCAATGATGTGTATGTTGTTCCTTTGGGCTTCATCCCGATTTTCTCTAGTAGTCCGTTCGTTGATTGTGAGTCTTTTTTCCATCTTCTGGTGTTGTCTACAGAATCTCTGAACCTCGTCTTCGAGATCACTAATTCTTTCTTCCGTAGCTGTTACTCTGCTTTGGAGGCCTTCTCCTGTGTTTTTCAGTTCACTTACCTCATTTTTAATATCTGTCATTTCTGCTTGTACTTTGGTCTGAAATTTACTCAATTCTGCTCTCATTTCCTCCTGTACTTTACTGAGTTTGTATTCCATTGTTTCTTTTATTTTCTTGTACATCTTTAACAGTTGCTTACGAAATTCCTTTTCAGAGAGGTTATATATCTCATCGTTATTGCTGGACTCATCGGTATTAATAACTTCAATCGTAGAACTTGAGGGACTTTTGCGCTGCTTTTACCATAATGACTATCGTAGGTTGAAAATGAGTGTTCTGGGTGACTAGTCAGTAAAGTTAGTTGTGCCTGAATTACTTTACAGCTAGGGATGTATAGCAAAAAGTGTAGGGGACAATGCTCAGTGTTATGTCAGGTAGATAGAATATAATTCGTGCGGAGGCGCTAGGGCGTCCCGCACAGTTTTGAATTTTGGGGTGTCTGTGGGTGGTTCCGGTGTCAGGGGGTCAGGTGGAGGTCTTGCAGTGGGAGTTCCTGCGCAGATGGGTGGGGTCGGTCCCCTCCTCAAAGCTGGAGCCTTTTCTCCCTGGAACCCAGTGGCCAGGGGCTGCCACCAGCGGAACGCACCTGGTGGGAAGAGCGCGGAGATCTGCTGGGCTTCGGGGCTGGATGGCGTCAGAGGGAGTTCCTGCGCAGATGGGTGGGGGTCGGTCCCCTCCTCAAAGCTGGAGCCTTTTCTCCTGGAACCCAGTGGCCAGGGGCTGCCACCGGGGAACGCACCTGGTGGGAAGAGCGCGGGGATCTGCTGGGCGTCGGAGCTGGATGGCGTCAGAGGGCAGGGTTCTTGCTTTGTCCAGGCCTGAGCTCCTCATGGGAAAAGGTTCACATCTCTGACCACCAAAGCTCCCGGAGAGATAGAGACTGGTTTACGGAGCGTCTCCTCACATGCACAGCCTCTGTCCTCAGCCTCATCACCAAAGTTTTTTTTTTTTCTGTTCTGCACTTTTTACTGATGTATTTGCTGTTGCCTCTGGAAGTTCAAATACTTGTTGTCTTTAGGTCAGAGAATAATGCCGGGAGCTTAACAGTTAGCCATGATGTCTTTAAATCGACTGTGTTTGACATTGTGATCCGGTGGGGAGAAGCGAGTCCACAATAGTCATTCATCTGTAAAAAGAAAATAGTCTTGGAGGCAGGATATTTCCAGAGGCCTAAAATCCCTCTCTCTCTCTCTCTCTCTCTCTCTCTCTCTCTCTCTCTCTCTGTCATTTTATTTTTTTTAATTTTTCTTTACAAAATTGTTCATGATGCTTTGTTACAGACATTCAATGTTCCAACCCCACCACCATGATTTCCAATTTTCCCAACCACCCCGTAAGCCTACCCATATAGCAAACCCTCAGTGATTTATTTTTGCCTTCTACTCTACATCCTATTCAATGTGGTGTACTGCTCCCGGTTTATCAGTGTTGTAGAGTACGCTCCAGAAATTCCAAAATTTTTAACCAGGTGATAAAGTAGAAGGTTAATTTTTAACTAGGTGGTGGCTTTGTGGCATGGGTGTGACAGCCAAGATTCTTGAAGAACAGGGGAGATGGGAGAGGCAGCCCATCCCCTCCTTCATAAAAGCATGGAGGTTTTAGTCACAAAACTGGTATACCCAAGTTTTTCAGCAGATTACTTTCTGGTTGGGGCTCATCTGGAGTGGTGGAGTCAGGACTTGAGCATGGCGGCGACTGTAGTGTGGAGGTTTTCAGCTGCATGGGCTGTTTGAATGGATGTTGTGTTCACCTGTCCGCCTCTGGGTACCCCGGACCACTCAGGCTGGTGGAGGGTCCAGAAATATCTGTGCAACTTGTTGACACAAAGGCGGCTTGCATTCTTAACCTTGAACTACTTTTCAACCTAAATTCTTATTTATTTAATTTTGAGACCACACCCAGCAGTGCTCAGAACTAACTCCTGCTCTGTACTCTAGGATCACTCCTGGTGGTGGCAAGAGGACCATATATGGTGGCAGGGGATTCAGACGAGGGCTCTGCCCCAGCAAGGCAAGGCCTGTATCCCCTGTACTATCTCTCTGGGCCCAAACCTACCTCCCTAAAAGATCCTTTGGCCAAGGTTTAGCAGAATATATAGAACACCCTATCCCAAGTTACTTTGTGATGTCAGAAGTAGATGGTCATGGTAATTACGGCTCACAGGTACCTGTGTTTTCCACACTGGTATTAGCAAGTAGGAAAGATGCTCTAGTAACTCCTGTGTCACTTATTGCATCCACCGGCTGCCCGTTCCTCCCATCAGCACCACAGACTTACTGTCGTACTGTGCTGTGTGTGCTGTGTGCTGTATGGGCTGTGTGTGTGCTGTGTGCTGTGTACTGTATGCTATGTGCTGTGTACTGTATTTTATGTGCGGTGTGTGCTATGTGTGTGCTGTATGGGCTGTGTCTGTGCTGTGTGCTGTGTACTGTATGCTATGTGCTGTGTATTGTATTTTATGTGCGGTGTGTGCTATGTGTGCTGTATGGGCTGTGTGTGTGCTGTGTACTATACGCTATGTGCTGTGTACTGTATGCTATGTGCTGTGTGTGCTGTGTGTTGTGTACTGTATGCTATGTGCTGTGTACTGTATGCTATGTGCTGTGTGTGCTGTGTGCAGTATGTGCTGTGTGTGTGCTGTATGTGCTCCGTGTGTGCTATGTGTGCTGTATGGGCTATATGCTGTATGTGATGTGTGTGCTGAGTGCTGTATGCTGTATGTGCTGTGTACTATGTATACTGTGAGCATTGTATGTTATATGTGCTGTTTGTGCTGTGCGCTGTATGCTGTGAGCACTATTGCTGTGTGCTGTATGTGCTGTTTGCATACTGTGTTGTAGCGCTGTGAGTACTATGTGATATGTGCTGTATGTGCTGTGTATACTGTGTGCTGTAAGCACTGTGAGTGCTATGTGCTGTATGTGCTGTTTGCATACTGTGTGTTGTAAGCGCTGTGAGTACTATGTGCTATGTGCTGTATGTGCTGTTTATACTGTGTGCTGTAAGCACTGTGAGTGCTATGTGCTGTATGTGTGTGTGCTGTGTGCTATGCACTGTGTATACTGTGAGCACTATGTGCCGTATGTGCTGTGTGTTTGTATACAGTGCTGTAAGCACTGTGAGTGCTAAGGTGCTATGTGCTGAATGTGTATGTGCTGTGTGCTGTGTGCTATGCACTGTATATGCTGTGAGCCCTATGTGCTGTGTGCTGTATGTGCTGTGTTTATATCCTGTGTGCTGTAAGCACTGTGAGTGCTATGTGCTGTATGTGTGTGTGCTGTGTGCTCTGCACTGTGTATGCTGTGAGCGCTATGTGCTGTATGTGCTGTGTTTGTATACTGTGTGTTGTAAGCGCTGAGTGCTGTGTGCTATGTGCTGAATGTGTGTGTGCTGTGTGCTATGCACTGTATATGCTGTGAGCGCTATGTGCTGTGTGCTGTATGTGCTGTGTTTATATACTGTGTGCTGTAAGCACTGTGAGTGCTATGTGCTGTATGTGTGTGTGCTGTGTGCTTTGCACTGTGTATGCTGTGAGCACTATGTGCTGTATGTGTGTGTGCTGTGTGCTCTGCACTGTGTATGCTGTGGCGCTATGTGCTGTGTGCTGTATGTGCTGTGTATACTGTGTGCTGTATGTTTGTGTGCTGTGTGCTATGCACTGTGTATGCTGTGAGCGCTATGTGCTGTATGTGCTGTGTTTGTATACTGTGTGCTGTAAGCGCTGTGAGTGCTATGTGCTATGTGCTGTATGAGTTGTGTATACTGTGTGCTGCGTGTGTGCTGTCGCTATGCACTGTGTATGCTGTGGCGCTATGTGCTGTGTGCTGTATGTGCTGTGTATACTGTGTGCTGTATGTGTGTGTGCTGTGCGCTATGCACTGTGTATGCTGTGAGCGCTATGTGCTGTGTGTGCTGTGCGCTATGCACTGTGTATTCTGAGAGCGCTATGTGCTGTGTGTGCTGTGTGCTATGCACTGTGTATGCTGTGAGCGCTATGTGCTGTGTGCTGTATGTGCTGTGTATACTGTGTGCTGCATGTGTGTGCTGTGCGCTATGCACTGTGTATGCTGTGGCGCTATGTGCTGTGTGCTGCATGTGTGTGCTGTGCGCTCTGCACTGTGTATGCTGTGGCGCTATGTGCTGTGTGCTGTATGTGCTGTGTATACTGTGTGCTGTATGTGTGTGTGCTGTGCGCTATGCACTGTGTATGCTGTGAGCGCTATGTGCTGTGTGTGCTGTGCGCTATGCACTGTGAATGCTGAGAGCGCTATGTGCTGTGTGCTGTATGTGCTGTGTATACTGTGTGCTGTATGTGTGTGTGCTGTGTGCTATGCACTGTGTATGCTGTGAGCGCTATGTGCTGTGTGTGCTGTGCGCTATGCACTGTGAATGCTGAGAGCGCTATGTGCTGTGTGCTGTATGTGCTGTGTATACTGTGTGCTGTATGTGTGTGTGTGTGCTGTGTGCTATGCACTGTGTATGCTGTGGCGCTATGTGCTGTGTGTGCTGTGTGCTATGCACGGTGTATGCTGTGAGCGCTATGTGCTGTGTGTGCTGTGCGCTATGCACTGTGAATGCTGAGAGCGCTATGTGCTGTGTGCTGTATGTGCTGTGTATACTGTGTGCTGTATGTGTGTGTGTACTGTGTGCTATGCACTGTGTATGCTGTGAGCGCTATGTGCTGTGTGTGCTGTGTGCTATGCACGGTGTATGCTGTGAGCGCTATGTGCTGTATGCTGTGTGCTATGCACTGTGTATGCTGTGAGCGCTATGTGCTGTGTGCTGTATGTACTGTGTATACTGTGTGCTGCATGTGTGTGTGCTGTGCGCTATGCACTGTGTATGCTGTGGCGCTATGTGCTGTGTGCTGTATGTACTGTGTATACTGTGTGCTGTATGTGTGTGTGCTGTGCACTATGCACTGTGTATGCTGTGGGCGCTATGTGCTGTGTGTGCTGTGTGCTATACACTGTGTGTGCTGTGAGCGCTATGTGCTGTGTGTGCCGTGTACTGTGCTGCTCTGCTTTGCTTGTCCAAGTGGCCAGGCAGTTTCTCTGACAGTGCTGTTTTTTTTTTTCTTTTTTTTGGGTCACACCCAGCGATGCTCGGGTTTTCTCCTGGCTCTGCACTCAGGAATACTCTTGGCAGTGCTCTGGGGACCATATGGGATGCCGGGATCGAACCCAGGTCTGCCGCGTGCAAGACAAACACCCTCCCTGCTGTGCTGTCGCTCCGACTATTGGTGCTCGGAGCGTCAGGTCAGACAGCGACTCTGGTACTGGGAGCTGGAAAGGACAGAGAGGGGCTGCGGCCCGGGTGGGGGCTCCGTGCTGTCCCCTGCTGATGGTGACCATGTGGTGTGTGCCCATTGGAGAGGCCCCCTGGACTGTCCGAGGCGCTGTCCTGCCCACAGGCTTGCTCTCATGCCCTGGTGCCCCTTGCTGTGATGTCTCTGCTGTCTTCTCCGCTTTCACGGGCTCCGGGCCTGGTGTCCGGCCGCCCCATGACTGCGGACCCCAGGCCTCTCTTCCGGCTCCGAATGGCTCCCTGTGCTCTAAACGAAATCAATAGTGCCGGCAGCTGTACGTCTCTGTTCAGGACTGTCTCTTTCCCCGACCTCATTCTTGTTTTCTGTTTGGCTTAAGGGGCTACAGCCACGTGGTCCAGAAGAGATTAGAGTCCATGTGGACACACATCTGTTGTCTCTGCTCCCATGCCGGCAGACTGTGCATGCGGCTGCACTGGGCAGTGACTGCAGGTTCTGACAGCGTCTGGTCTTGCAGCGCTCCCCAGGGCCCTGCTCAGTCCCAGCCTCGCTTCCCGCGGCCCTGAGGCTACAGGCGTTAGCTTCAGAGTTGACTGCACACATCAAATTGATTGCGTGCAGATTTGATTTCCCACAACGTACAAATGAGTAAAAGGGGACTTGAGTTTTGGTCACTTAATTAAGCCTCTCATCCTTCCTTTGAGCTCAAGTGAGAAGTGCCCAAAGCTAATTTACTTAGCAGTGGACGAGGCCACGGCTCTGCAATCTCGGTGCTGCAGGACAGTTTCCAGGACTAGCTTTTGACCTTGTAGCACAGATCATTTGAAATGCAGCCCTTTGAAAACCAGGTTCCAAATAGAGAGCTTTCCCGAGTGTGAGTTGGGGACCGCTGTCTTGAAATTATTCAAAGGCCGAATAATTTAAGTCTTTCTCCAAACACAGCGTATATTACTTTTAACTACAAAGTAAAGAAATCATTTCAAGAAGTATTTATCCAAATTTATACAAAATCATTTTGAGAAGTATTTATACAAATTCCGCTGATCACATTAAGTTCTCCAAGATAGATGCATAGATTTACCTGAAATATGGAATGTTTATAGCATTACTAATAAGTAAAAAATATTTATTATTTTACTCCGTTTTCTTCATTAGAAATATTTATTTTTTTTTAAAAATAGATACCTTTAATTTCTTTTCAAGATTACAAATATCAAACATCCTAATAAATTTGTGATACTAACTTGGGAACCGTCATAGTGTCTTCTATTTCCAATGCTAGTTTATTTGTTCATAAGATACCTTGAAAGCATCGAAGAAATAGCTAAAAAGACAAAGAAACTCCAACTCCGGGCACATCTCTTCAACTCCACCGTTCTCCCTGCACTAACATACACCTCAGAGACCTGGGCCCTATGAAAGCAGGATGAGAATGCTATTCGGGTTTCCCAAAGAGGAATTGAAAGAGCTATGCTTGATATATCACACCTCACTCAAGTGAGAGAAGGAATCTGGAGTTCCGACCTCCATCGCTGTTCCAGAGTCAGAGATGCTGTCTCATTTGCCAAGGCATTGAAAATCAGATGGGCTAGACATGTAATGCGATATGGAGACGACTGCTGGACTAGAGCCATTACCGACTGGATCCCACGGGATGTCAAAAGATCACGTGGCTGCCCACCTACAAGATGGTCAGACTTCTTTGTCAAGACCCTGAACGAACCGTTTGAGGCTCTTCGTATTCCTGGAGCAACCAGATGCCATTGGGCTACACTGGTACCTGATAGGGTCCAATGGAAATGTTACTGGCACCCGCTCAAGCAAATTGATGAATAACAGGATGTCAAGTGATCAAGTGAAGATACATACATATATATATATATATATATACACATATATATACATATATATATAATATGCGTGTGTGTGTATTGCATAGGATATATTTTAAATGTCTGCAAGAGACTTGCAGACATGGGGGCAGAGCTGCTACTGGCTCTCCCTGTGACCAGCCGCTCACGAGGCACCCGGGAGGGATGGTGGGTTCTAGCCCTGGCCCACCATCCCAGCAGAGCCTCTGCAACAAGCCAGACGACCCCCACTCCATGAGGGCCTCCATTTTCCATATCCGGACTTCTCTCTTGTCAGACCTCCACCCAGCAGACCAGCCTATCAGCGCCTGGCTCATCGAGTTCCACCCTGCAGCAGTCTTTCTTAAATCGGCTCAGGTATGCCGGTCCAGAGACTTCGCAGACATGGGGCAGAGCTGCTACTGGCTCTCCCCTGTGACCAGCTGCTCACGAGGCACCCGGGAGGGATGGTGGGTTCTAGCCCTGGCCCACCATCCCAGCAGAGCCTCGCAACAAGCCAGGCGACCCCCCCCACTCCATGAGGACCTCCATTTTCCACATCCGGACTTCTCTCTCGTCAGACCTCCACCCAGCAGACCAGCCTATCAGCGCCCGGCTCGCGTGGCCACTTGTGGCCGCACGGTTTCATCAATAAATGCCGGACATAGAGATGCCTACAAGAGTATGCTACCTGCACGGCAGAGCCTGGCAAGCTACCCGTGTTGTATTTGATATATATGCCAAATGCCAGTAACAATTATAGACCTCATTCCGGAATGGATTGAGGCTCTTTATGTTCCTGGAGCAAGCAGATGCCTTGGGCTCTACTAGCATGAGACAAGACATATGGAGATGTTACTGGGGCCCGCTCGAGGAAATCGATGATGAACGGGAAGACAGTGATACAGTGATATTTTAAATATAAAAAATTTTCCTAAAAGATAAGAATTCAAGGTCATATATTACTAGCAGACAGAAGACAGGCTTGTCTACACCCGGGCCCCGGATGGTTTATGGTCTGACATAGAAAAAAACTAGGCCTCCTGGGATGAACTCAGAGCCACGGCAGAGCCTAACAAGCTACCTGTGTATTCAATATGCCAAAAACAGTAACAATAATGAACCTCATTCCCAATGAACGGAAATGTTACTGGCACCCGCTCCAGCAAATTGATGAACAATGGGAAGACAAGTGATACAGGTGATATTTGGATTGGAAACTAGCAAGTTTCCAATCCAAATTTGATCACTTTAGAGACTATAACTCAAGATGATTTTGTTTTATATCATGTAAATAGATTTATATTTGTGTTGTATTTTTTTTCTCACTTGATTTCAACTACGACCAGGTTTTAAGACTATGACTGCAAGTTATTTTCTTTCAAGTGCCATTTTAGAGAAAAAAGCAAAAATACTGAGGCACAGAGAATCAGAGTAAATTAATCTGATAATATAAGTGAATTGAACAAGCTGTGCAGTATAAATATTTTAATCACTTCTTGATCCAGAAGAGCTTTCTCGGCAAAATGAGCAATAACCTTCTACTGGGAGTTGTCTCTAATTACAAATCAGTGGGATATTACTCAGTGTTAATAGGTGTAAATATCAGCTTCAGTGCTTTGAACTTCCATACAGGTTAAAAACTGTTCTTCTGTCTCCTTCAGTGAGCAGATCCCATATTTGGGTTACATGACTCAGATCCCCTCCATAGCAAGTCTAGGCCAACGTTTGAAGACCTTGGAGATGGATATACAACAGAGGCCATGAATTTGGGACCACCTTAAAATTTATTCTACCAGGTGGACACCTTCAAATCTACTTAAAAGTACTTTCCTTCTGTATACACAATTTTGATCCATAGAAAAGGACATTTGGGGGTCAGAGCGATAGTATGGTGGGTAGAGCGTTTGCCTTGCATGCGACCGTCCTGAGTTTGATCCCTGGTATCCCTCAGCATTGCTAGGGTAATTCCTTAGTGCAGAACCAGAAGTAACCCCTGAGCATTGCTGGGTGTGACCCAAGAAACAAAAGAAAACAAAAGGCCATTTCCCCATGGTCTTTCGAAAAGGAATCTCTCAGATGTAAATATATTAGAATGGAAGAGAGAAACTTCATCTGAGCTTTCGTGTTCTCATGTCTGAGCGCCAAATTAAGTGATGGGTTTCCAACGCCTAGCAGCGTTTTCAATTTCTCACTGAGCAACATGGCACAGACATGGCCTTGGTGACCCAGGATTCAGAGCTCAATATTCCAGCACCACACCAGAAAGACAACACAACAAGCTTTCTAAATGTCTGTTATGTCCATGTACTGTTTCACAAATACTTGTTCTGGAACCAGTGAACATTATTTTACAATATAGATCGTGAAAGACACTGCTCCTCAGCTCTTGACCTTAGCTTAGGACAAAATCTTTACAAGAAATCAAGAGTGCATCCATGTTTTTAAACTGAGTACAGAGCCAGGAGAAAGCCCTGAGCATCCCTGGGTGTGGCCCAAGCATTATCCTTCCCAACCATGTTTTGTGCCTGTAGAATTACCTGCCGGTAAATTGGAATAAGTAATTTTAAGTGTAATTCTCATCAATGTGGTATTTAGATTATTTAATTCCACAAACCCTATTCCAGTCATCCCCAAATTTGTCCATTTGAAGGGGTCTTTGGAGGGAAGCATTTCTGTTTACTTGTTTTCATTACTTCCCTATTTACAAAAAGTGTATGCACGTGTGTGTGTGTGTGTGTGTGTGTGTGTGTGTGTGTGTGTGTGTGTGTGTGTGTGTAATCCTCTATGGGTCTGACTTTGAAGCTTACTCAGACCTTCTCTGGATTGGGTGGAAAGAGGAAGACACCTTTAAAACAAGCAGAACCAATTCTAGGTGTAGAACAGACCACAAAGGGAATGGATTCTATTAAGCAGCTTTAAAAAAAGCAAAGACAATTTCTGTGTAGTGATAAAAACAAAATGGATTATAGAACAGTATAGAGTGTATTTATTTCTGATTTGTAAGGTTATACAGTCAATATATTGTGATTAAATATATATGTACTGATAGGTATGTACATTCTAGTGATCTAAAGTTATTTCTGTCAGGTAGAACCAGTAAATAGTTTTAGAGGAAGATCTTTCAATTGTACAGAGATTTTTCCATTATCATTTTCAACACTTATTTTCACACACATACAAGAACTATTTAAATTTCAGTGAGTTATGGTAATTATAGGGAAAGGAAAGTAAAAATTTACTATTTCTCTGTATTATTAGTTCCACAATACCAGGGCTGGCTTCATTACTGTTACTTGTTGAGAGTCTAGACATTCTTATGGCCGTTGGGAACAGAGTATAGGGAATGGTAGTAGAAATTTCCAGACAGTTGCTTAAGTACATGGTCTGCGTAGAAGGAATCATCATTTGGAAAATGGTCATTGCCAGTAGGATTGAGGAAAGAGACATTGTCCAGTCTAAGGAGAGAGGGACTGGGGCCTGGTAAAGCATAGACGACGGGGAACAGTGCTTGATGCTCCCAGCAAACCAGTGCTCGTAGAGAACAGGAGACAGGCAAAGTGCTTAAATCTGTGTCATGTTTCCTGTACTTATGGAGCTTGTATGTACTTATGTTACATGTGCTTATATATGACATATACTTAATTTACTGTATTAATATAATACATAGAGTAACCTAGTAAATGTAGACTGTCTCCAGATTATAGTCTTTACCTTTTAATGTGGGCTGTCTCAAGAATTATGGTCTCTACCTTTTGGTTGTGGGGACACACCGAGCAGTGTGGGCAGCTGCTCCTGGCAGTGCTCAGGAAACCACGTGGTGACACGGAGCCAACCCAGGCCTCCTGCCTGCAAACTGTGCACCGGGGCCCATTAACTATCCAACCACCTAAAAGGAATATTTTTTTCCCAAGTATTTTATTATACCACCGTGAGATATACAGTTACAAAGATATACAATTAAAAAGTTCATATTTGAGTTTTTGGTCATACAGTGTTCCAGCACCCGTCCCTCCACCAGTGCCCATCTCCCACCACCAACATCCCCGGTTCCCTTCCCCTCCCCCAGCCCGCCTCCATGGCAGGTTCTTTATTTCTTTCCCTTTCTCTCTATCTCTTTCTCTTTTCCTTCCCTTTCAGATTGCGAATTACAGAACATACATTAAAGGGTTGTCATGGGTATCTTTTTGCCTGTATTTAATGTTCAGTTCTAGGTTGGTCTTAATACTTTCAACAATTGTTAGCTCACTGTTCCATTTTCTGACTTACCTAGCCTCTGACTCCCACACGTTTGTGATAATTTCCACCTTTGACAAGACCTCCTGATCCATATTTCACTTTAGCTTGGATATTGGTATCATAATATGTGCATATATATTTATGTCATGCAAATAAATGCAGTCATTCTATATCTGTCTCTCTCTTTCTGGCTAATTTCACTCAACATAATCTTCTCTATGTCCATCCATTTATAGGCAAATTTTATAACTTCAGTTTTCCTAACAGCTGCACAGTATTCCCTACTTTTATGTTCATAGCAGCATTATTCACAATAGCCAGAATCTGGAAACAACCAGAGTGCCCAAGATCGATGACTGGATAAAGAAGCTTTGGTACATCTAAAAAGAATATTTTAAGGAGACGAGTAAAACTTTTAGTTTCCCCATGACCACCTGTGCAGTGCCCGAGGAGGAGTCCTGGGTAAAGAAAGGCAGGACATTATTATTCTGAGGCACAAAATGTAATTCCGACTTGGGCCATGAAAGGCAGAACCTACAGGAAAATGTGCCTACTTCTGGATGACAAGGGGCGGTGCGAAACGTTACTAAAACTCCTCAGGCTCTCTGTTACCGAGACTCAAATGATTTCAGTAAACTCAGGCACATCCTTTTAGCCGAGTAACGTGGTCTGGATAATAATAGAATTTTCCTCGCCACAGTCCCCTGGAGGGAATGTGGTTATCATATAACCTCCTCAATGTTCTTACCTATGTTTTTCGTAAATATAACCTTCTCCTCAAATGTTCCTATGTATGTTCTTCATATGTGTTTATGAAGTCACGTTTCAAGTTCCCTTTTGTCAGTCCCATCTCCTTGAGATGCTTCTGGAGAAAGGATGAGGTGTAAGGCTCCTCATTCTTCTCTCCAGAAATATTCTGAGTAGCTTCCTCTGGAGATAAAGAAAAACAAAATCTAAAGCCTCCTTCGTGCTGCTGGCTTTATCCCACCCACACTTATTTTTGTCTTGCTGAGGCACAGTCAAACAGAAACTCACATTAATTTCCTTGAGTCCGCACAAGTAAGCTGAATTAATTTTGGACACAAGATTGATCAATGCTTAGTAACTATTCTTTGATGGGAAATGAATGGGGAAGAATTTTGCCTAAACAATTATTTCAGAAATGTCAATTAGAGCTTATCAAATTTGATCCAATTTCTATTTTTTAAAATGAAATTCAGTGATTTCTAAAGCTTAAGTCACCACTTTGTGAGTCTTGCTATCATCTGCAGAAATATATTCAGGAACCTCCCTTTACTCCAGCATTTCACATTTTTTCACTTTTTTGGGTCACTCTCTGCAATGGTCAGGATTATTCTTGGCTCTGCACTCAGGAGTTACTCCTGGCAATGCTTTGGGATCATACGCTATGCCGGGATAGAACATGGGTCATCTGAATGCAAGGCAAACGCCCTCCCCACTGTACTATTGCTCCGGTTCTTCATTACACTATTTACATGGATTGTAAAAAAGCTCAAAGGTATCAAGGAAGGACGGTTTTGTCTCTGTTCTCCTTCCCCAGAGGCTAGAAATGTGGTCAATGAAGCTTTTCAGACAGGAGCCCCAGGCTGTGTTTTCTCAGCACCGTTTCCTCCCCTGGGGACTCTGAATGTGGACAGATTAGCAATCACCAACTCCTCTCTCAGATCTTAGATTATATGCATTTAGCCCTATCAATCACTCTTCAATCCCAGAAAGGAAAAATTTCAAGGAATGTGTGTAAATTCCCTAGTATTTTGCTTCACCCTCATGGGTGCGTTGTTTGTGCCTGTGTAAATGCGGATTTAAGAATTTCATATACTGTGCCTAAAAATAACTAGTGTCATTCAAAGTTACATGTTTTTGCATTATCAACAAAAGTGCTCCCTATCCCTTATTTTCTGTTTTCCAATAACTGTGCCCTGGACAATAAGACTCCCAAAGAAAAATGTAGATTGTGTGTTGGCCAGTGAACAGACAGGCACATCCAGTAGACTTTCAGGCAATGAGCAGATGGGATTTGAGATGGGATGTCCAAGACACAAGTTCCGAGACTCTAGAAGGGTTACATGGAGCAAGATCAAATGCTTACGTTTAATTTGTTTGGCATCACATCCAGCCATGCCCAGGACGTGCTCCTGACTCTGCTCAGTGATCCTTCTGGTATTCCTGTGGCTGCTTGGGAGACCACATGGGAGCTGGGGATTTGAACTAGATTCATCCCCATGCAAGGAAAGTGCCTCATCCCTTGTACTATTTCTCCAGCCGAACCCATCCCATACATCCTTTGAGGGAAAGCTTTAAGAATGCCGAGGTTTGGATTAGATGTGCTCAAGATGCGCAGTCGTGACTGCCACAGTAGATGTTTAGCTTTAAATAACAGCACATCCCACAGAAATAAAAATAGTAATGTCAGTAGCATTAGGGTAAATCTGCCTTTAGAATTAAACTTTTTGGGGCCAGAGAGATATCTCAATGGACTGAATATATGAAAAACTTTCCATGCAATAAGCCTGGATGGATCTCTGTAGTAATATTGGAACTGACCTCTTAGCCTAGAGCCTGGTGTAGCATGCTAGGGACACTCGGACTGTGGCCCCCAGCAAAACCAGAAGCATAAAACTAGGCTTCAGGAAGATTAAACTTACAGTAGGTGGATAAAAGCAGTAAGAAACATACTGTCATTTTTGAAATGTAATCAATATTGATGGAACCCAGTCGGCTAAATTGAGTCATAGAAGTGTTTTTGAAATGTTTTTACACATCTCTTGCCTCAGAATTATTAGCCACATCATCCCAGAATGAAATACTGATGGACTGTGGTATATAGCATAATTGGATGAGGGAATGCAGTGTAGTAAATGGGAGACTGCCTAGGTCACCCTTGACCCCAGAGTATAGCAGGAAAGGGAAAGAAATCAGAGGGTAGAGGAAGAAGATGAGACAGGGAGGAAACAGGGGAGCAGAGGTCAGGGGCCTCAGGTCTGTCAGTGCCGTGGGGAGTGGTGTGGTTCTGTGGCCAGAGCATTGACTCAGCAGTGCTACAAACAGGAGAGCTAAACTACAGTCACCGAGCTGAGCTGTAAAATGCTCCTGTTAAGGGGGAAGGCTCCGGGACAGGGAGGGAACTTGGGAAGGAGCGTGGGGGTGGGGAGGGAAGTGGACATAGGTGGGTGGGGTCTGTGCTGGAAAATGATATGTCTAAAACTCAACAGTCAGGAACTTTGTAAATCACAGGTATTTAATAAAATAAAAACAAATTTTAAAATGCTGATGGAAACGTACAGGTGATGGTGAGTGGGTGTGTCTGGGTGGGGTTTCAGTGCCACTGTGAGACACAGGATCCCCTTATTGCGGAGGACCAGGAGGTGCAATACTCAGTAAGCGACTGAATATGTGCAATGTGCATCTCAGCAGAATCTGAAACGTGGGATGATGGGATGAGAACTGAGAGTCATTTATATAAATACCGAGTCTTAAATCATGAATAAATGTGCCTCAGGGGAAGGAATGGAGAAGGTGTAAAGTCTTGGTCCAGAGGCAGGATGTTGGAGAGGAAGACTGAGAGTGTAAGGATTACTCAAATGGGAGGATAAATAGAAACAGCGATTGGTCACTTGATCACTTGATATCCCGTTATTTGTGGATTTTCTCGAGCGGGCACCAGTAACATTTCCATTTGACCCTATCACATGCCAGTGTAACCCAGTGGCATCTTCTTGCTCCAGGAATACAAAGAGCCTCAAATCGGTTTTTGAGGGTCTTGATGAAGAAGTCTGACCATCTTGTAGGTGGGCCGCCACCTGATGTTTTGATGTCCCGTGGGATCCAGTTGGTAATGGCTCTCGTCCAGCAGTTGTCTCCAAATTGCTTTATGTGTCCAGCCAATCTTATTTCGACGCCTTGGCAAATGAGAGCATCCCTGACTCTTATTCGTCGACGGAGGTCAGAACTCCAGATTCCTTCTCTCACTTGAGTGAGGCGTGATGTTCCAAGCACAGCTCTTTTGATTCCTTTTTGGAAGACCCAAATAGTGTTCTCATCCTGCTTTGAAGGGCCCAGGTCTCTGAGGCATATGTTAATGCAGGGAGAACTGTGGAGTCTAAGAGATGTGCCTGGAGTTGGAAGTTCTTTGTCCTTTTAGATATTTCTTCAATGCTTTTGAAGGCATTCCATGCCGCTCTTTTCTTCCTGCGCAGCTCAGGTGCTAGGTCATTCATCATGTTGAGTTCTCGACCTAGGTACACATAACTGCTGCATTCAGAGATGTTTGTTCCATTGACAGTGATTGGGGCATCTGGAACTAGATTCGTTTTCATGAACATTGTTTTGTTGAGATTCATCTGTAGACCTAACTTTCCACATTCTTAGTTGAAGTCAGCTAAGAAATACTATTTGTGCCTCTTGGCTAATGTTTGGTGTTATTAGAACGATGTTATCAGTGAAGTGGAGGTGGTATAGTTGCCGACGGTCTATCTTCATTCCCATTCTTTTCCATTCTAATTGTTGCATGGCATTCTCGAGGGTGGCACTGAAGAGTTTTGGTGAGATGGTGTCACCCTGCCAAACCCCTCTTTTGACATCAATGATCATGTCCTTGTAGAATGGTGAGATCCTGGTGGTGAATCCGAAAGGATTCAGCACAACTGATCATATCCACATGATAACCAAGCTCATTGAGGTTTGTAGGGAGTTCAAGATGCTGCTCTATCTAACGTTCATTGATTTACAGAAAGCCTTTGATTCTGTTGAGACCGAAGTGGTCATCGAAGCCCCTAGCCAAACAGGGCTTTCAAACCTAATATATCAAGATCCTTCCTGAGCTGTATTATGGATTCACCACCAGGATCTACTTGAATACGGGATTAATGCTAGAAATTGGGGCAAGGAGGCCACACCCGGTGAGGAGGCCATGAGTGGCGAGATGTCTTTATGACGGTCTTGAGGTTTGCACCTGACCCTGTGACTTTGAAAACTAGAAGGCCAGAAAGCCAGATGGAACTAACTGCCCAATTTGCTTCTATGCTGTTGCTTTGGCTTAGATAAAAGCAGGAAAGCAAAGCCTAATCCTCCTGATGTAACCCCCTTTTTTTTGCTTTTTGGGTCACACCCGGCGATGCTTAGGGGTTACTCCTGGCTCTTCACTCAGGAATTACTACTGGCGGTGCTCGGAGGACCATATTGGATGCGGGGATTGAACCCGGGCCGGCACAGGCCGGCGCGTGCAAGGTAGACACCCTACCCGCTGGGCTATCACTCTGGCCCCTGATGTAACTCTTAGAGTGTAGAAAACACAAAGGCTTCAGTGGCTTGGGGTTCCAGGTCTGTAGGTGTGCGTGCCCTCAGCCCCAGTGCTGAGCTCCTCCTGCCCTAATACATTTCTTTCTTTCTGTCTTAATAGATATCTTTATGCTGTCTCTCTGACTCTTGGCATCTGTGAATTGTGGTGGCTTAACACTGCCCAGAGCTGCCCTGGAATGGTGCACACTCTCAGCTCCTTCTTTGCCTAAAACACAACAGTCTGGATGAAAGATGAATGGAGGAGTCCAGGCACCCGGCTGCTGCAGGCCCTGGCAGTGAACTTGGGGGGCTCAGGCATGCTTAGCGGATGGAAAGCTACAGCAAGAATGCAACAGCAAACTGGAGCGATAGCACAGTGGGGAGAGTGTTTACCTTGCATGCAGCTTACCTGGGTTTGATTTTCGGTATTCCATAGGGTGTATCCCAAACCACCAGGAGTAATTCCTGAGTGCAGAGCCAGGAGTAACCCCTGGGCATCACTGGGTGTGACCCAAAAAGCAAAAAGGTGAGCAGTGGCCCAGATAGCAGGTGCCATAGATGACTGTGCCTCCTGGGTGATGGAGGCTAGAGGAGGAAGCGAGCCAGAGGTAGAATCATTGTCCCTAAAGTATGAGCTGCAGATGATGAGGTGCTGGTGAGTGTAAGGAGGACAGATTTGGGTCCTTACACGGGACCACAGTGGGTGTGATGGGTTAGAGCTGGAGAAGACTGGAGTCTACCAAATGGCAGAGTTATCTCCAGTGTTGGTCTTACATCCATACAACTCTTTAATGTTTCTGCTTTAAAGCACTTCTCACCGTCTTTGCTTCTCCCAGTGGAAGAAGCCTAGAGATCATTGTCAAAGAGGGTTTGTAATGTCTTGTCCTTGCTTTAACCAGACATCTATAAGCAGATACCAATGGAACAGTGACCCAGTTCTGAAATATTGGGTCTGCATTAATTTGACAGTTATTAGACAGTAGATTCTAATAAGTATTAGAGTGGAGATTATTATAATGCTGCTTTGCAGGGATCAGTGAAAGTGTTTGTGTAAGTCTAAATTTCCCCGTGCATTCTTTTTCGTCGCAGTCTATTGCCTTATCAGGAATGTAAAGCACCTCAGCAGTGAGAGCATCCGCACTTTGCAGGATTTCTAATTTTTTGCACGAAAGACAATTGTTTCCTCTGATATTTATGTGTGCGGCAGATTTTAAATTTCCTGCAATAATATGTGATCACGAGATCTTCGTTATTTTTATGTTTCCATTTCAATATATTTTCCTGAAGAAACAATGTTTTGGAGACACATTTTTCTTATGAAATGCGGAGGCACGACAGGTACTGTCCTTGGAGACGTTCCTTGTGACTCTGGGATTGTTGGATTTCTGTGTCCTAATTGGCTTTTCGCAGTTTCCCTGAATATTAGATTGTTCAGCTGATTGCCTCACCTGCTGAGCTTCTGGCTGTAAAGGTGCCTGTAAAGGCAGACATCCACGAAGTCCGGTGATGCTGGCACTGTCTAGCCGTGGTGTCGCTAGCCCCGGGTGCTTGTGGCCTGGGTGTCATGAAGTGAAGAGGCTGTCCTGCAGCAGGGTGGGTTTGAACCCAGTGTCCATGGTGGCCTTTGCGGGTGGACAGGAGAGCCAGAAGGGAAGGAGGAGATGGGGAGAGCTCAAGGGCAGCGCCCTCGCACAAAGGCTCTGCTGTAGCGCACATGAGAATGGGAATATGGCCCCCGAGTCTGTTGCTGGCTTCAGTGTAGTTCAGGTCCTCGCCCCAGGCTGTGAGAGAGGAAATCCCTCCTGCCCCGAGCTGCCTTAGAATTCAGCCCTGAAGCTCGCTCCCTGAGGAGCAAGAGCATCCTCCTGCACCAGCACCCAGTTTCAGGGGTTTCCGACAGGGTCTTGGCAGTGGTGGAGTTGGCCACATCTCCTAGTGGGAGGCGCCAGTGCTGACTTGCTGGCGTCAGGTCCCTGTTTACTGCCCCGGGTTGTGCCAGTCTGGCTGCTCTTGCCGTCGCAGGTCCGTCCTGAGTGGAGGCCGCTGATGGCACCGTCAGCTGGAATGAGGAAACTCAGGAAGACACGAGGCATTGTGGATCCCTGAGACTGGAGTTGTGGAACTTCTCTAAGTTCTCCCATCAACTCTGGCCTCCATGGGACTCCTTTTAGTCAATACTAGAATCTCCTGAGAGGAGGATTTCCTTGCGGCCCCACAGAGACTCAACAAGCCTCATGTTCAGGCCCCGAAGTGGAGAGAAGCTGGGCCGAGTGTGTGTGCTGTGTCCAGGCTGCACCTCGGCAGCGAGACTGAGCAGAGGGTGGACTTGTTAGACATGAAGGCAGCGTGCGAGGCCCCATTTCCTTGTGTCTGTTCTGGTTTATGCTGTGTATCTTCTCTCATGCCTGGCTGCTGGGTCACTGCGGGGCCTTGAACAGCATTCTAATAATCCCCTCTAATATTTATTAGAATCTAAGATCTAATAAGTGTCGTATGAGGATTGCATTCTACTTTTATAGAGAGTAGTCTTGGCTGATGATGGCGTGTACTCAATGGAGCAAGAAAAATGCAAAGTCAAGCCGAGTGATCTGTAGGGTTGATCCCTTGTGCATGAAACGGGAGACATGTGGTTTAGAAAGCAGAGCTGTGGTACCCCACAGCCTGACCAGGCTTCTAGGGGTGCCTTGTAGGGGGAAGAGCTCCCCCTTATGTGGCCTGGGGTGAAACTCAGCTCTGCACAAATGCCAAGTCTGGCTTCATTATAATGAACCCTTTATAAAGGGTTCTATCTGTGCCACTCAACTAAGTGGGCTTTGGTACCACAGCCACAGTGCAAAACATGGCCCAGTGCCACAGTAAAGAATGAGAAAGGAGAAAGTCACTAAAGTATACAGACTTCTGTTTCATGGACGTAGACAGGGCGCTGGGACTAGGAGAGAAGAAATACTCAAGTTATGATGTTTTCAGGACAGTCAGGGTGTAGGGACGGGAAGGTATATATGCAGGATGCAAGGGGAAGTCGAGTGTTCGGGTGTTCAAAGCTCTTGTTTTTCCAGAAAGAGCATCAGCAGTTCCTTCATTTGAATTTTGTTTCTACATGGAATCTCTATGTCCATAAAATTGGGAGCAAGATTTCTGTCCCAGCATGTCTTAATGACTGCTCTATCTAAGCCTATTATATTTCTTAGTAGTTACATGCAGCTAATAGTTTTACAGAAATTCCATTTACATTTCTATAAAAATTCCGTTACTGTAGCACGGCAACATGGAAGCAGGCCTGGAGAAGGGGTTTCCTTCCTTCTCTGTCTGCAGCCCCTAGATTCACTCGCCTCAAGGTGTTGCAAGGCACCAGAGTGATTCTGGAAAAGAGTCCTGGATGTAATCTGTATACACAGCGCGTGCACCACACCTCTCTCTCACACACACACACACACACACACACACACACACACACATGACTATAACTCACTGCAGCCCCTTTTCCATATCTCCTTTTGTTTGCCAGTAAATCTTGGGGATGTTCTGTGAATGCTCTAGCAGCCGCCCGACCGGCGCTTTATCAGGATGGCGGACTTTCTTATTGTTGGAGGAGCAGTGATTTATTTTACCAGCTCCCGGTTGGTTTTGAGCTGTTTAGGATCATTTGATGATCAATAAACCTGTCATAAATATGTATCAGGAAATGTAAATCCCTCTGTTTCTTTTGATTTCTTGCATCCTTGCATATTAGATGGCCCCAGTAAATTATATAAAGCAGGAAGTTTCTGATTTAAATTCAACCAGATATCTGACTCTGTGCACATCTATTCTGATGAAAAGTAGGTGATGATTTTTAACATCAATGAAAGTGTGTTGGAGTCAGTGAGCAAGGTGGGGAAACGTTGCGTTTATGGACTGGAAATGGGTGGAAACCTCTAGATTATCATCAGTATGGATTTTTGTCTGCATCTTGGTGGCATCTATTACTTGCTTTTGTGGGGAAAGAGGCACCATGGAAATGTCTAGAAGAAATGTCCGGAAAATCAACCATTTAGAGCTCAGCACCCATATGAAAGAATATCAGCAATGTTCCACCAAGAATCACCTAGGTCAGAGTCACAGCGGCAGGAGACAATTTCTGCTACAGCCCTTCCGTCATTCCCCAACTCTGAGGTCACTGAGAATGGACAGGGTCGCCTCCCACAGGCTCTTGGAATGCACTTACCTGAAGGAAGTACAGGGCTGGGGCGCCACACAACTGCAGTGTGGGAATGGGAACAGGGGGTAGGTGCATGGTCTGACTCAGAGCCCACTTGGTGGACCTGGGCAGGCAGCGGGAGCCTGTTGAGCTGAGAAGTAATTAGATTTGGGGTTCATTATGGAAATGGAACCATCCAGTCCACCAAGGTTAGTGGATTGGATGCTTTGTATGGGAGAACAGGAACTGTCCAGGGGTATTTGAGATTCAGGAGAGAACAGGGTGGGGGTGGGGTCTGGCGGTCTGTTCCAGTGAGGTCTCTGCCTTGCTGTGAGCTCCGGGGTCTGGGTGGTTTGTTCCAGTGAGGTCTCTGCCTTGCTGTGAGCTCCGGGGTCTGGGTGGTTTGTTCCAGTGAGGTCACTGCCTTACTGTGAGGTCTGGGCAGTTTGTTCCATTGAGGTCTCTGCCTTGCTGTGAGCTCCGGGGTCTGGGCGGTTTGTTCCAGTGAGGTCTCTGCCTTGCTGTGAGCTCTGGGGGTCTGGGTGGTTTGTTCCAGTGAGGTCTCTGCCTTGCTGTAAGCTCTGGGGTCTGGGCGGTTTGTTCCAGTGAGGTCTCTGCCTTGCTGTGAGCTCCGGGTCTGGGCGGTTTGTTCCAGTGAGGTCTCTCCCTTGCTGTGAGCTCTGGGGTCTGGGCGGTCTGTTCCAGTGAGGTCTCTGTCTTGCTGTGAGCTCCGGGGTCTGGGCGGTTTGTTCCAGTGAGGTCTCTGCCTTGCTGTGAGCTCTGGGGTCTGGGCGGTTTGTTCCAGTGCGGTCTCTGCCTTGCTGTGAGCTCTGGGGTCTGGGCAGTTTGTTCCAGTGAGGTCTCTCCCTTGCTGTGAGCTCTGGGGTCTGGGCGGTCTGTTCCAGTGAGGTCTCTGTCTTGCTGTGAGCTCCGGGGTCTGGGCGGTCTGTTCCAGTGAGGTCTCTGCCTTGCTGTGAGCTCCGGGGTCTGGGCGGTTTGTTCCAGTGAGGTCTCTCCCTTGCTGTGAGCTCTGGGGTCTGGGCGGTCTGTTCCAGTGAGGTCTCTGTCTTGCTGTGAGCTCCGGGGTCTGGGCGGTTTGTTCCAGTGAGGTCTCTGCCTTGCTGTGAGCTCTGGGGTCTGGGCGGTTTGTTCCAGTGAGGTCTCTGCCTTGCTGTGAGCTCCGGGGTCTGGGCGGTTTGTTCCAGTGAGGTCTCTCCCTTGCTGTGAGCTCTGGGGTCTGGGCGGTCTGTTCCAGTGAGGTCTCTGCCTTGCTGTGAGCTCTGGGGTCTGGGCGGTTTGTTCCAGTGCGGTCTCTGCCTTGCTGTGAGCTCTGGGGTCTGGGCAGTTTGTTCCAGTGAGGTCTCTCCCTTGCTGTGAGCTCTGGGGTCTGGGCGGTCTGTTCCAGTGAGGTCTCTGTCTTGCTGTGAGCTCCGGGGTCTGGGCGGTCTGTTCCAGTGAGGTCTCTGCCTTGCTGTGAGCTCCGGGGTCTGGGCGGTTTGTTCCAGTGAGGTCTCTCCCTTGCTGTGAGCTCTGGGGTCTGGGCGGTCTGTTCCAGTGAGGTCTCTGTCTTGCTGTGAGCTCCGGGGTCTGGGCGGTTTGTTCCAGTGAGGTCTCTGCCTTGCTGTGAGCTCTGGGGTCTGGGCGGTTTGTTCCAGTGAGGTCTCTGCCTTGCTGTGAGCTCCGGGTCTGGGCGGTTTGTTCCAGTGAGGTCTCTCCCTTGCTGTGAGCTCTGGGGTCTGGGCGGTCTGTTCCAGTGAGGTCTCTGCCTTGCTGTGAGCTCTGGGGTCTGGGCGGTTTGTTCCAGTGAGGTCTCTGCCTTGCTGTGAGCTATGGCTGCCTTCCCCCGCCTTCCCACCCTCTACTGCATTTTCTTGCGTGTTGCTTTATTTCTCCACCCGGGCTGGAAGTCTCACATAGCAAAGTATTGGTTGAAAGGGTTCGGCTGCAGAAAGGCTAGTGTGGGCAAAGTTGGCCTGGCCACTTAATGGCCATATGGGCCTTTCCTGGTCTCTGCCGGCCCTCATCACGCTGTACAGAGCACAGTGTATTGACTGTTGTATTTCCTGTTTCTTTGAACATTTTTGCACCTTTCCTTTTTATTTCATCTATCTTGATACACATAGTGCTTGATTTTTTTTGTTTGGGTTTGGGAGCCACACCCAGAAGTGCTCAGGGCTTATTCCTGGCTCTGCACTCAGGGGATCGCTCCTGGCTTGGGGTACTATATAGGATACTGGGGTTAAACCTAGCTCAGCCTCATGCAAGTCAAGTGTCCTATTTTTGGACTATGGTCCAGCCCCTGGTCTACATGGTTTGATCACTTAAGTTTGATAGTTGTTGAGATAACCTGGCTACACTAGAGTTAACTTGCATGGCCTTGAGGAGCAGTCTGAGAACCCGCCACACACAGCGCCCCCCGGCACGACCTGCTCCCTCCTGCCCTCCACTCTCCATTCCCAGCTTGGTAATCTCAGTTCTGCAAAAATGAGAGTTAGATGCGTCAGTATTGTCTCTCCCTTTGTGTTGCCTCTCTGTCTCGCACGGATGAGCGAGGCCATTAGGATTTGTTTTTCCACTTCTGACTTACTTTGATTAAAGTGATGTTCTCCAGTTTCCAGCCAAGTTGCAGCACACGGCAGGATTTTTACCATATTGGCTATATATTATTCTGCTGTGTTTATTGGCTGCAACTCCTTTCCCACTCATCTGTCATTGGACATTTGGGTTGTTTCATGTCCTGCCTGTTGTACTTGGTGTTGCAGTGAACAGAGGTGTGCATATGTCTTTGTGAATGGATGCCAAGTCACATGACATGACATGTTCATGTCGAAGCGTTATACTGAGTTTTAAGAGCTTCTACACTGATTTCCGTTCTATCACTTAGAAATTTCTAGTCTATCACTTAAAATTTTATGCTTGTAATTATTTTATTTCTTTTTTTAAAAATTTTTTATTATACCACCGTGAGATATACAATTACAAAGGTGTTCACAATTGGTTCTTGGTAATACAGTATTCCAGCACCCATCCCTCCACCAGTGCCCCATTTCCACCACCAATGTACCCCACCCCCCCACCCACCCCCAGGCTGCCTCAACAGCAGGTAGCCCTGTTTCCTCTCTTTCTCTCTCTGTCTCTCTCTCTGTCTCTGCATCTCTCTCCCTCTTATTTTACACATTGTGGCTAGCCCTGAAGATATTTAGAGTTCAAAACTTAAGTCTCTTTGTATATATTCAATGGTGAGTTTTAATCTGCCATTACCATTTCACACATTTAGTAAAACACTGGTATCTATTTATATCCTATTAATGAATGCAGTCATTCTATATCTGTCCTTTTCCTTCTGACTAATTTCACTCAGCATGATAGTCTCCATGTCCATCCATTTGCAAGTAAATTTCATAATTTCATCTTTCCTGATAGCTGCATAGTATTCCATAGTGTAGATGAACCACAGTTTCTTTAGCCAGTCCTCTGTTCTCAGGCATTTAGGTTGTTTCCAGATTCTAGCTATTGTGAATAGAGCAGAGATGAATAAAGAAGTACAGATAGTGTTTCTGCTATGTGTTTTTCGGTCTCTCGGGTATATTCCCAGGAGTGCTATTGCTGGATCAAATGGGAGCTCAATATCTAGTTTTCGGAGGAATGCCCAAATTGTTTTCCAAAAAGGGCTGGACCAGTCGGCACTCCCACCAACAGTGAATGAGAGTATCTTTTTCCCCCACATCTACGCCAGCACTGGTTGTTCTTGCTGTTTTCGATGTGTGCCAGTCTCTGTGGTGTGAGATGGTACCTCATTGTTGTTTTGATTTGCATCTCCCTGATGATTAAAGATGAAGAGCACTTTTTCATATGCCTTTTGGCCATTCGAATTTCTTCTTTTTTGGAAGCTTCTGTTCATTTCTTCACCCCATTTTTTGATCAGGCAGACCAGTTTCCCTGATGAATACAGATGCTAAGATCTTCAACAAAATACTAGCAAATAGAATCCAAAGAGTCATCAAAAAGATTATACACCATGACCAAGTGGGATTCATCCTGGGAATGCAAGGATGGTTCAACACCCGCAAGTAAATCAACATAATACATCATATTTTATTTCTTAATTTATCCTATGAACTTAACTATCTTTTTCCTATGAACTTACTTGTCCTAGAACTTGAGTACTCTATTTTGGAATATAAACTGGGTTATATAGATTTTCTTTATTCAGACATAATTTACACAAATTTTGAGGTATTTTAAATGTGATATTTCATCAACTATTTGGTTATTTAAAATTAGTTTAAGACATTTTACATGATTTAATTGTCAATAATTTTTCTTCATGATAAAAGCTCTTGCAAATATGCTGAGATAATTTTGGTGGATTTATTCAAGATAAATTTTTTGCTTTGATTTGGGCTATACCCAGCATTGCCCAAGGACTGACTCCTGGTTCTGCATTCAGAGTTCACTCTTGGTGGGCTTGGAGAACCCCTGAGATGCTGGGGATCGAACCTATGTTGGTCATGTGCAAGGCAAGAGCCTTATCTATCATTCTATCACTTTAGCCAATAACAACTAATTGTTTTAATGTTCAAATATATACTTAAAATTTATTTATCTTGTGATTGTATGTTTAAAAGCTTTCTAAATTTCTGTTGCATAGGCTTGAAATTGTATTTTATAAATTTTATAAATTTTCTATTCTAGTACTCACTTTCAACTTGCATTACTATAATATTAAAGTTTATTAAACCTTCCAGTATAATGAGGGATCTGATATTCTTTAACTTATCTGTTTTACCTCATGTATTTCAAGACTATTCTGTTATTACTAAGATACTGTTAAGTTGACCTAGAAGCTTTGAACTTGTCTTTGTGTGATCATCCTATGTGGCCCTGAGGAACTTTTCCAAGGAATTATTTTCAGACATTAATATAGCTGTGCCAGCTATGTTGTTTATTTCTTATTTTATTCTTTATCCATCTATTTTATCACCTCTTCTACATCCATATCCTCATATATTTAAAAGTATCTTTAAAGGGATAATGATCCTTTTAAAGTGATCTTTAAAGGGATAGTATCACTGTCTTCCTGTAGATCATCGATTTGCTTGAGGGGGCACCAGTAACATATCAATACGTCCTGTCACATGCGAGAAGCCCAAAGGCATCTGCCTGCTCCAGGAACATAAAGAGCCTCAAACCATTTATATATCTCCATATAATTTTTTATATATTGCTTTATCCTTAATTAGAAGTCTAGAGACTAGCAGATTTACTGTGCTCAGATAAAAAGGCACCAAATGTATTTCTCATTTCTTTGTCATTTTTTTTTCTTTTTGGGTCACACCCGGCGATGCTCAGGGGTTTCTCCTGGCTCTACACTCAGGAATTACTCCTGGCGGTGCTCAGGGGACCATATGGGATGCGGGGGATCGAACCCAGGCCGGCACAGGCCGGCCGCGTACAAGGCAAACGCCCTACCCGCTGGGCTATCGCTCCGGCCCCTGTCATTTTTTTTTAATTTTAATATTTTTATTATACCACCGTGAGATATACAGTTACAAAGACGTTCATATTTGGGTTATGGTCATACAGTTTTCCAGCACCCATCCCTCCACCAGTGCCCATTTCCCGCCACCAATGTCCCGGATTCTCTTCCCCCTCCCTAGCCTGCCTCTATGGCAGGTTCTTTTTTTTAAAGTATTTTATTATACCACCGTGAGATATACAAATAAAAAGATATACAATTAAAAAGTTCATGTTTGGGTTTTGGTCATACAGTGTTCCAGCACCCGTCCCTCCACCAGTGCCCATCTCCCACCACCAATGTCCCCGGTTCCCTTCCCCCTTCCCCAGCCCATCTCCATGGCAGGTTCTTTATTTCTTTCCCTTTCTCTCTCTTTCTCTTTTCCTTCCCTTCCAGACTATGGATTACAGAACATACATTAAAAGGTTGTCATGTGTATCCTTTTGCCTCTATTTAATGCTCAACTGGCACATATTCAAAAGAGCAAGAACTGTCATTTTTTTTTTTGTTTCTTGCCACACTGGCAGTGCTCAGGGCTCAGTCCCGGCATTGTGCAGGGAACACTCTTGACAGAATTTAGAGCACTGTGGGTGGTGCTGGGGATTGAACTGGACTCAGCCGCATATAAGGCTTTTTGCACCTGTGCTTTCGCTCCAGGCTTTTTGTCTTTGTTTCACACCCTGTGGTGCTGAGGGGGTTACTCCGGGCGCTGCACTCAGGAAACACTTCTGGCGACTGTGGGGACAGTATGGGATGCTAGAGGAGACCAAATCTGGTCTGCTGTGTGGAAGGCAGTGCTCCATCCTCTGTTGGTCTTTTTCTTTGCAAGTTTTTATGCTTTCCAATAGCGGTGATAAAATTCTTCCACTGTGACATAAATTGCAATTATTTTTCCAACTGTCATTTGTTCTTCTCTCATTGAATAAAAAGCACAGTTTAGTCTTTATTTTCCTTTGCTTTTTGGGTCACACCTGGCAATGCTCAGGGGTTACTCCTGCTCTCAGGAATTACTCCTGGTGGTGCTCAAGGAACCATATGGGATACCGAGACTGAACCTGACTCAGCCACATGCAAATGCCCTCCCTGCTGTGCTATGGCTCTGGCTCCCATAGTTTTAGCTCTGATTTTGCCCTTGTATCTTGCATGCAAGAAAATGCCCAACCCACTGTACTACTGTTCTGGCCCAATCTCTCCAGGTTTTAAAAAATCTTCTGCTTCTCTTTAGCTTGAATAAAACAATATTATTTTACTGTATTAAAATTTTTTTACTCTGTACTAAATGATAAGTAATTAAAACTATAATTATATATTACGATATATTTTTCTGCTTCACAGTTTAAAGATATATTTCTAACTTTTGGCGCATATTTGTATTGTTGGGAATCTTGCTCTTATTCCTATAACTTCCTTAGAGATTATCTTCATGGTCTCTCTTGGTGCTCTGAACAGACACGCTTCTTTGCTGTTTGCAGTTACAGTAATTCTCAGTGGACATTTCTTACTTATTGTACTTTCTGTTAATTGTATTGCTAAATTTTTTGATTGATACTTTTTTATTAACTTGATTATTTTCATCCACTGTATCTCTTAACATTCCCTCTCCTATTTTCTTCCTTAGAAGTCCAATTAGATTCAATAATTAGAATTTTTTTTAATCCTTAAGTCCTTTAATTCTAGTATTTTTTTTCTCCTTGTTTCTTTTGATCTCTAGATAATTATTAAAATTCTACGGTTCACTTGGTTTTTTCTTCTTGCTCTGTGTCCATTGCTGTTTTACTTGTGGACTGAATTTGTTTTGTACATTTTATCCATCTTCTGGTTCTTCCTCAAATCCTTCTGGCCATTTGCAAATTATGCTGTTGCTAAATTTGAAATTTCATCTTTATGCTCTTTAATACTTCATTTCTGAGTAGCATTTTTGCTTCATAATTCTAAGGTCTAAAGTTTTTAAATGTTGAAATCTGATTTTTTGGTATATTTATGCCAATACTTGCTAATTAATCAGTTCTTGGATAATTCCTTTGTCATGAATTTACATATAGATAAACTTTATCTGTGGTATTCCTGAATATTTTAATTTGGGATGAGTATATTTTAAGAAGATAGGTATTTTCTTTAATGTTTATCAGTGTATGTTATCAAGGTGGAATACATACATTCAGATTAATTTCTTTATCTGGAGAAATATCTTCCTTTATGAGGATGCATTTTTAATTTAACATTTTTATTATACCACTGTGAGATATACAATTACAAAGATGTTCATATTTGGGTTACTGTCTTACAGTGTTCCAGCACCCATCCCTCCACCAGTGCCCATTTCCCACCACCAATGTCCCCAATTTCCTCCCCTAGCCTGCCTCTATGGCAGGTTCTTTATTTCTTTTCTCTCTTTCTCTCTCTCTCTCTCTTCCTTCTCTTACACATTGTGGATTGCAATACATACAGTTAGAGGCTATCATGTGTATCTTTTTGCCTGTATTTAATGCTCAGTTTTAGGTTGGAATTAGCACTTTCTACAGTTAGTAGCACTATGAGGATGCATTTTTAATTGGAATCCCAGACCCATATGTTATCAGACTCATGGTCACAACTACTGGGACACTGCAGTTACTGTTCTTGCTCCTGTTACTACATTGTTGTCGTTTCATTATTACTGTTGTGGGCAGTGGCTCGAGTGTTTCCTCAGAGCACAGCCAGGGACTGTTTTATTTGCGGATATCCGCATGTTAAAAAAAAGTCTCCCTGAGCTTCTTTTCAATAATGCATGTTTGCACATCGTCTTCACAATTTATGACGTCTGAGCTATGGCAACAGAAAGTTTTGGAAGAACAGTTCATCCACCGTCATCCTGTAAGGACTCAAAGGTTTATTCTATCTGTTGACATTTCTCAGAGTGAGTGTGAGGATTTTTTTTTGGCTTTTTTTGGGTCACATCTAGTGATTCTCAGGGGTTACTCCTGATTCTACACTCAAGAATTACTCCTGGTGATATGCAGAAAACAATATTGGATGCCGGAGATCGAACCCAGGTCAGCCAGATGCAAGGCATAAATTTCCTCCCTGCTGTACCCTCGCTCTGGCTTCAGTGTGATGATTCTTCCTTTTATTTGTAATATAGCATTGACCTATTTATTGAAAATAGTTGTAGAGCTAATTTTTGATCATAGTCTGGTGAGAAGATGGTGCAGAAACTTCTCATATGCCCCAGCTTTCACACACATTAGCGTCCCTGTCATAAATGTGCTCCACTGTAACATACGTTACTTAGAACTGATGAACCTATATTGAAGATTATAGCCCCTGTTTACATTATAGTTCACAGTTAGTGTAAGTCAGTGGGTTTGAAGAAATGCCATATTGCTTGTATCTGCCAGTATGATGTGACCCGCCATTTTCCACATCCGGACTTCCCACTCTTCACAACTCCACCCAGCAGACCAGACTATCACAGCCCAGATCATTGACACCCACCCTGCAGCAGTTATTTTTCAATCTGGCCCAGGTATGCTGAACCAGAGACTCTCAGACATGGGGCAGAGCTGCTACTTGCTCTCCCTGTGCCCAGCTGCTTGTGAGGCGCCCAGAAGGCATGGCAGGTTCTAGCCCTGGCCTGCCACCCCAGCAGAGCCTCACAATAAGCCAGATGACCCGCCCCCTACTCCTTGGGGCCCGCCATTTTTCTCATCCGGACTTCCCTCTCATCACAACTCCACCCAGCAGACCAGACTATCACAGCAGCCCTGCAGCGCCTCACCGTTCATCAATAAATGCTTTATTTAGAGGTGACTACAAGAGTATGCCACCCATGCTGCAAGCCTGGCAAGCTGCTCGTGTAGCATTTGATATGCCAAATACCAGTAACATTTATATTAGGTCATTCCCGTGACCTAATATAATGGTTTGAGGCTCTTTATGTTCCTGGAGCAAGTGGATGCCTTTGGGTTCTACTAGCATGAGCCAGGACATATGGAGATATTACTGGTGCCCTCTCTAGCAAATAGATGATTAATGGGAAGATAGTGATAGTGATAATGTGACCGATATTTTCACTGCCTTGTGTGCTCTGACCATTCTTCCGTCTTTACCGGCTGCTGGAAATCACGGATCTTTCTACTGCTTTGGTCATTTTCTAGATTGATGTATATTTGGAATCCTACATTGTGCAGCATTTGAAGATTGGCATTGTTAGTTCAGTGCTAGGCATTTATGGTTTCTCTATGGCTCTCTGAAGTGTCTGTCCCTGCTAGAATCACTCCTTACCTGCCTATTCCAGGAATAAAGCAGAGGCCCTAATGCTCCACTTTCTCTCTAGCATCCCGTGACTTCCGTGGCCCACATTTTTGCTGTGCTAGTGGGTATATAGTGACATCTTTGAAATTTGAATTTCCCTGATGACAGATGATATGGAATTTATTTTTATAGGTGTATTTTACTTCTAAAAGTATGCTTTGATGATATATCTGTTTAGATTTTCGGCTATATTTTTTAAAAATTGTGTTTTCTTATTATTGACTTGAAGTGCTCTTGATACATTTTGGATAATAACTTTTTAAATCAGATTTATCTTTGGCAATTATTTCTTGTCTGTGACTTATCTTTCTTTTTTCTCTTAATAGTGTGTTTCCCAGTTGGAAATCGTGACGCTTGACTAGAACTGAGTATTAAAAGGAGGGAAAGGGATATACATGTTGGTATTGCAAACCACAATGCACAAAAGAGGTGAGAGAGAGAGTGAGAGAGAGGGAAAAGAAGAAGAAGAAAAGTACCTGCCATAGATGTAGGTTATGTGTGTGTGGGGAGGGAAACTGGGCACATTGGTGTTGGGAAATATGCACTGGTGGAGGGATGAGTGTTGGAACACAGTATGACTGAAACCCAAACATGAACATCTTTGTAATGGTCTTATTGTGATTCAATTTAAAAAAAGTGTGTTGGGTCGGAGCGATAGCCCAGCGGGTATGGCGTTTGCCTTGCACGTGGCCAGCCCATGCCGGCCTGGGTTCGATCCCCTGCATCCCATATGGTCCACAAGCACCGCCAGGAGTAATTCTTGAGTGCAGAGCCAGGAGAAACCCCTGAGCATTGCCGGGTGTGACCCAAAAAGTAAAAAAAAAAAGTGTGTCTCCCAAAGTAGCTACCTTTGATTTTCATGATTTCAGCTATAAAGTTTTTTTTTTTTTCACGAATTGTAGATGTGGTATGTTACATCTAAAATGTCATCTAAAGTTTTCTCCTGTGTTCTCTTCTTGGCATTTTACAGCACTTTTTTGGTTTTTTGTTGTTTGTTTGTTTTTTTTTGCATTTTACATCTAGGTCAGTGACCCACACTTGAGTTTTTCTCTCTTTGGATAGCATTTGGCTTGCATATAGATCTGTTAATTTTCATGTGGATATTGTGCTGTTTAGCACAAACGATTATCTATGTTTCACTGTCAGATAGTGATACATGTGGGTACATTTATGGGCTTTCAGTTCCATAATATTGATGTTTGTCTCTTTTTTTCACCAATACATTATTGTTTCAATTGCCATAGTTCTTGAGTAATCTCGGTGTGGGCGGGATCATTTGGGAAGAAATGGCATATTGGCACCATTGATCTCCCTATCCATGAACGTGGAATTCATTTTGTCCTTTGATTCACTTCATCAGTGTTGCGTAGTTTCTCTCAAGTAGAACTTTACTTATCTTTCATATTTTCACTCAAGTATTTTATTTTAGGCAATGCTAATGCTAAGAATATTGTGTTTATAACTTTAAATTCCATGTTTTTTAATATAGTATAGAGTTAGTGACCTTTTTGTATTAGCCTTGGATCTGTGAAGAAGAGAATTTTATCTTTTGCTTCCCAATCTTTGTTCTCTTTCTTTTCCTCTTTTCACCCAGAGGGCTTCCATTAGGATGTTGAAAAGGAATGATGAGGGGAGCTAAATTTTTTCTTGTATTTGAATTGTAGGAAAGTTCAGTTTCTCAACAACTATATTATTTAGATGTAGAATTTTTATAGAATCAT
Organism: Cryptotis parvus; assembly: GCA_021461705.1. Classification (NCBI taxonomy): domain Eukaryota; kingdom Metazoa; phylum Chordata; class Mammalia; order Eulipotyphla; family Soricidae; genus Cryptotis; species Cryptotis parvus. The sequence continues at coordinate 45,227 of JAJIBD010007905.1, read as the reverse complement.
GAAGTGGAGGAAACTTTTCTCTTCCTAGTTACTGAGGCCTTTTTCAATTAAATTCTAATTTAATTATTATAGTAGGAGAATAAAATCTGTTTCACTTTGATTTGGGGGTTTAAATAGAATTCCATTTATTTTTTAAAGGTATGCTATTTCTGCTTTAGAATCAGATTAAACTGTAGGGCCAATCATATAGCCTGTTTTTGTGTTTTATATGTGCTTGAAACTCAGCACTTTTCTGTTTGTAGCTTTAGGAATTTCCTTAGACCTTCATATGATAATGTATTTTGTTTGGTTTTATCATATCACAAGTGTATTTACTAACTCTTTTTACCCATATGAGCCCATTTAAAAGATGGCAATTTTCTGATATTCTACATGTCTTCTCTATACCTGTATGGTCTTTGCTGTTTCCAAGTCTTAGAAGTTTCCAGGTGCCATCTTGTGATAGACATAATTTAACTCATCGTTTTCTCTTTTCAATAGTATGCTTTTATTCCATAAATATAAATTTATGATTGTTAGAGTTGGATCAAAACTTTTAGTATCAAATATGCAATGCCATGACTGTGTGAGAAAACTTGAGTCACTGAATGATAAGGAGAATTGTGTGAATTGTTTCGTTGTCTCCTAAAGAGTTGTTCTCCTTTTTTACCTTTCTAGTTGTAATGATTGGAGCTTCAGTTATTGTAGAAAAATTCTGTACTGTAAAATTTCTTTTCTTCTTTCCTTCCTTTTCTTTTTTTTTTGAAGTGGGGACAGACCCAGTTGTGCCTGGTGTTCCTCCAGGCTCTGTGCTCAGGGATGATTTGTGCCAGTTCTTGGGGACTTTATGTGATGCTTGGGATCAAACCCAGGATGGCTTCCTGTACTATAAGGCAGCCTCTATAGCCTGAGATGTATTGGGGGCCTAGAAAAGGTTGATTTTTCCCATATAATATTTTTATTAGTAAATATTATCCAAAGAACCTTACAAATAACGTCAAAGTTCTGAATTGTGCGGAGACATCTCAAAGAAAGAATTTCCAATCACAAATTCACAGTGAATGAGCAGAAAAAGGAGAGATCGGGCCTCTAAGCCAACAGAAACAATTGGTTGGTTAAGTTGCATGAATCTCACAACCATTTGGGTTGTTGTTTTTTGTGATTGCCTTCCTATAGCCATGAGTTTGTGTACTTCATGTGATTTTTGATCAGGAGTCTTCAGTCCTTAAGCTTTGGGGATGATTTTGTTTGCTTTTTGGGCCACATCCTACTGTGCTCAGGGCTAACTTCTGGCTCTATGCTCAGGGATCACTCCCAGCAGGGGCTCGGGATTAAACCTGGTGGGCTTGGGCAACCGTGTGGTTGCCAGAGATTGAGCCTGGGTTGACCTTATGCCAGGGAAACGCCCCACCTGCTGCCTCAGAGGTTTCATTGTGTTTTTAATACTTATCTTTCCCTCTTGCCCACTCTGGGACTTTTCTTTAATAAATATTAATAATGTGTTTTGATTGTTTTTGTGTTTTGTCATTTCCATGTTTTAGGTTTTTATCCTTTTGTTCAACTCTGGGAAATATCTTTGATAAGATTGTTCAGATCTGGATGTGAGGGGGATTTGGCTGGGATATCTGTCACCCCTTTCGCCGCCACGGTTGATTCTGCTCATCTGGCTGGCTAGGCGGTGACCGCTTCCTGACTGTCCTTCCCTTCTGAGGTCTCCGTCAGAGAGGGTAGCCTTCTCCCGACAGACGCAGACCGTTCCTCTGTGGAGGGTATACCAGGAGCTGTGCTCCCTGCTAGAACCACCAAACAAACTCCAGAGATTGTCCGACCTTAAATGGCCATGTAGTGTCAAAAATGAAAATTTAGGTTTTAAGTATTATTCTCTCATACGTCTTTTGTTTTTAATACAGATTTTGTTTTCTGGCAGTGGTATAATGATCTATTACTCTGAGGAATCTAACTGAGCGTATGGGCGTACTTTATAATTGTTAGGGACACTCATCAGAGGTCATATTTGTGGCTCTACTTGCCATTTCTCATGAGGTCCTTGTGTCAACAATGGAGGCACAGAATTGCGGGGGACCCCCGAGAGTATGAAGCCGTGTCCAGTGCACTCTCTGGGGCATCTGTAGCTGTCCCTTTGGAAGGCTGCAACACGTCTGAAATGTTTTCTTCTCTCTACCACGTCCTCTGGAAGAAACTTCTTGGTAAAGTCGTGGAAACCATGAGTGGCTTCTCTTTCTGCTTGCTGACATGAAAGCAGAGCATGGTAGTCTATTAAAATCTCTAGGACTTTCCATCCATCCCTGTTTGTAGCCCCTGATTCACCCTTTGCAAGCCAGACCCTGTTGGCTCCCACTGTATTAGCCGACCCCATGCGGAACCCCTGCCTCGCAGCTCCTCTTTCCCGCTCTCACCAGTTCTCTGTGACTAGTTCTTTGCCACTCAGGGCCTTGTGCTTTTTAGCGTGCGATGTCACTTTCCTCTTTATTAAATGAAAATCTTTGTTATTCTGGTGTTGTGGACTAGAACTCTCCCCCACCCCCGCCTACTTGAGGACGCGTAAGGAAAAATAAATTGGCTTTTAGTACCCTGAAAATATAGGAGGGGTAGTAGACCTGGGTCTGAATACTGAGGCCCAGACGACACACTGGACGCTGTTCTTCCAATTGCTGGCCTTCGGAGGCTGGCGGGTGTGGACACAGGAGCAGGAGGGTTGCTCCGAGAGCCGGGGGCCATCTTGATGTAGGATCCCTCCAAGGTCTGCAGAGGCCTCACTCCACTCCTAGCTGAAATAGCTTCCTCGGTGTTCGGTGCTGTGCCCGGTGAGGAGGGCGGCGCTTACCAGGCCCTTCCCAGGGGCCCTCTGTGTGCTTGTAAGATGTCAGATGTCAGCCGTGGCCCACTGCTTAACCACACTCTGAACCAGGCTCACGCTGAAAGCAGTCAGCCTCTCCATGCTAGGCCTTCTGAACAAAGAAATTCACTGCTGGACCAAATATTTGCTGGTTGAGTGTGGGAGTAATAAAGGTTAGTTATTTCATAAAATTTTGCTCAGTGTAGCTTTGAACCGTCCTGCATAAGGCGAGTCAGGCTTCCTCATTTTTCCATGACATTTGTGATTTTCTGCCTTTAATAAGTTGGCCTTTTCTGGAGCCCGAAAATACATGATGATGTCTTACCTCGAGTAAATGCATGATTTGTTTCCAATCACAAACCTCTTCCCTATGGTTTATCAAGAGCAAGGTTATTTCAGCGAATGCATAGCATGCGGTACATAAATAGCACTCTGGTACACACCTAGCATGCACAAGAGATTAATACAATTTTCCTCTTCTGAGTGATTAATATTTACCCTGGCAGCTGTAGCATTTTAGCCTTCCATTAGCTGACAGATGTGAATAAGGGTTGTATCTTGCCTCGAATGAGCTGCTATATCTTAATATGTGTTCATAGCTTTGGGACGAGGAAATATACTCCAGGAATATTTAGAACTCTCATAGGAATTTCTTGTGGCTCCAACTGATTTTTTTTACAAATATATTAAATTGAGTATTTTATTTATTTAGGACAAATGCTAACTGGTTTAAACTCACAGGTATGGAAAAATAAACAAAATTCCACCATCAGTCTGGGTGTTTAAATGTCAGTCCTGTGTTGCTGGTAACGAGCTGCCTCACAGACCACAGCATCATGAGAAGCTGGGCAGTACCTGGCTTAGAGTTGGTTGCATGAGGTAAATACAGCAAAGCAGCATGTTGATCTTTGAATGATAAATGTATGCATCTCTATGTTTCCTTGTTCCATCACACAAGGTCTTCAGTGTTCCAGTCTCCCTGGACAACCCTGTGAATGAAACACTAAGTCATCAGCTAAGGTCTCATTTTATACATAAGAAAGTTACTTTTCTACAGCTTTTCTGTTAACTGATAGGCTGTGAAAGAAGGCTGCTGAGATATTTTTCTGGTGTTTATTTGAGTATTCTTTTGTATCAACATCTACAATGATAGGAAATAATAAAATGCCAAATTGAAGGATCCTCACTCTCAAATTACATATCCATGGTATCAAATGTATTGTCCGTAATCTGCAGACATGAGCATAAATAAAATATATTTCAGTACCGTGTATCAGAAAACGCCTGTCTCTACCGATACTGAGGATATATATCTGTATATACCTGTGCGCATTTCACATGTGCACCATGGGGATTTAATGAATGTGGATATTACTAAAACCCTCTTTTATATTTTTTATGCACTTATTGAATAAATATTTACTCAGAATATTGGATGTGTTCAACAGAGTGCTCTGAGGCACAAGTAAAAATCACATGAAGTGTGATCCCACAAATAATATCCAGAATCTAATTGGGAAGTAAAAACTAGACATTTGTGTCGGGGCCCTGACCCGCAGCCCCGGCACGAATGAGGGATATCTGGATCTTCCTGGACTTCAACTCTTTGAAAAGGAGAGGGAAGGGTTTGGGAGAAGCTTCTGCCTTGCCCTACTGCAGAAATAATGCAAGATACCAACACAGGGGGAGGGATTCTGGAGAGCAGGTCCCGTTTACGGAGCACGGTTTAAGCCTTTCATACAATTCTTGGGTAGAGGGGTTACAGGCACAAGCACCTACAAACCCTTAGGCCATCGCAACAGAGCAATAGTTGCGTATTGGTGGTCAGAAGACTGGGGACATCTTAGACTAGAGTCTCAGCTTAGAGGGTACCAGGGTACCTTCCTGTAAACTCAGATGTTTTTCCTGTGGATGTAAACATTTGGGCTTTATTCCCCTGAGAACAGGGGCAACTTCTGGGTTCCTCCCTTCGAGCCTGATGGTGGGAAAGTGCCAGGCCCCAAGACTAGCTGCTTAGAGCCCAACATCTTGGATAACAATATCCAAGTCAATGATAATTCTGTCCATAATCTAAAAAATGTTATTGTGTTAGTGGATATTGCAAGTATTGATTTTTAAAAAACCTCCAGAAAAACGATTAATCTTACAACGAGTCTGTTAGACTTGTTAGGCTTAATACAGGTATTGCAGCCACTTGTCAGAATTTTAGTGCATGGTTTATCCTGAAACAGAACATAGAGTGATTAAAACTAAAGTTCTCAAAGCAAAGAGAAGGCCATGATTGGAGCAGACTATGACTTAGGCTGATTTAGATCTGGGCATGGCAAGGAGAGGATCGTAAGCCAGTATAGCAAAGTGTTAGTGCTGACAGATTTTATTTGAGTTTATTTTGCTAAGAGGGTTATATGTCCAGCAGAAAATATTTCCTGGAATCAGAAGTCAGATGTTTTTCTGCTCTTTCGCTCCTTTATTTAAAGATAAAAATGTGTGTTTCAGTTTCTCTTCCTTTATTTCTGCATATTTTAATCTCAGCTGGAGGAATAGAATATGACCATTCGTGGATATACTAAATCAAAACTCCTCTTTGGAGCACTCTGTGGCATACGAAACCTGGGCCGTGATTGTTCCTACTTTTATGAGAGTCGGATTTTTCTAACTCTAGAATTGGAGCTGCTGGGCAGTATTCAAGACTCCGTTAGCCCTGTGACATGATACTAGGGGAGAATTGCTCACCATTTCAGGACTATGTGCAGGGGATAAAATGATCCAAATTAAACCAAGGAAGCAGAACCTGTACCTGTACCCAGAGTGCTCCAGACCAGAGAAGCCGTAAAAACCAACCAAGAAACCCTAAATCTAAGTTTCCTTGTGCTTGCTTGGTTTCATGTTCTCTTGAGTAAAACCACAAAGCATTTGTCCTTTTCCATTTGAATTATTTCGGTGAGCCTGGTCCACTCTTGCGTCCTCCATGTTGTTACCAAGGGCAAACTTTTTGTCCTTGGCGTATAGCTATATAATATCTATCTACCTATTCCAGTATCAACGTAAGGGCTGATTAGTGCTCCATTGGTACAGTGTTATTCACGCCTCTGTTGATAGACTTTGGTCCTTTTCACATCTCTTGGCTACGGTCAGGAATGCTGCCATGAGCCCAGAGGTGTGGAGGAACATACACATTTCTGTCTTAGGTATTTTTGGGTTCTTCAAACAAACACCAGAATGGAGTTGCTGCAACACAGCATGTTTCTGTTTTTACGTCTTGGTGGCCCCTCCATGCTGGTCAGTGACTGCCCCAGTTTGTGTGTCCACCAACAGGCACCAGGTGCTTTTTTTCTCCACATCCTCAGCTCCTCAGCACTCAGCCCTTGTGTGTGATGCTCGCTGTCCTCACAGGTGAGGGTAGAGAGCTCAGTGTGGTTGGTTGGTTTGTTTTCAGGCCACACGCACTAGTGTTCAGGGAGTCTTCCTGGTTCTGTGCTTAGGGAGCACTCCTGGAGGTGTGGATGGGAGCCGGGTGACTTCATGTAGGGCAGTCGCCTTCCCTACTGTGCTGTCCCTCCTGCCCATGGTGGTTTTGATTTGATTCACCTAGTATTCCGAAAATGAGCATCTTTTAATGTTCTATTAGTCTGTGATAAGTCTTTTTTGGAAGATATTTACTCAGATCCTATGCCTACCTCTTAATCAGATTTTAAGGGGTTAATTATATTAGTTCTTTATATATCTTGAATATTAACCCTTATCAGCTCTATAATTAGTAATTTTTTGCCACTTATTCACCAGGTTGCCTTTTCTTTTAGTCAATAATTTCTTTTCTTAGTGCAAAAAATGTTAACGATTCATCCATTTTAATGAAATATTACTCTAATAAATATTTCTTTACAAAATAATTTTCAGGGCAAGAGAGACTCTACAATGGGCATTTTTCTTGTATGTCGTGGACCCAGACTCTGTCCCCAGCACCACATGTGGCCTCCCTGAGTGCTTACAGGAGTGATCCCTGAACTCAGAGCCAGGACACAGCCTTGGACACAGCCAGATACGGCCTCCAAACAAAAACAAACAAACATGCATTTGAAATAAATTTCACAAGTTATATTTATGTAAGAAGAAATATTTTCACACATAAAATTTAGTTACACAGGAGGACTCTAAGTTTTCTTAAAGAAAATTTTAGAGATTTTTCTAGAAAACTGATTTAATTGCTAACAGTAAACAAATAATATATATTTTAGTGAATCTATATCATATATAAGACTAGGATAAAATGCTAATATAAGGGAGGATTGATTTAAGAACTTAGGAGTAAACAAATAAGATGCAATTAAGGTACAAATCTTCATTTATAAAATAATTATATCTGAGTATTTAAACCTCCTTTGTATAAGTATAGAAGAAGGACTTGCAACTCTTAAGAATTCTAATAATTGGGGCTGGAGCAATAGTACAGTAAGTAGGGTGCTTGCCTTGCACGCTGGCTGACCTGGGTTTGATCCCTGGTATCCCAAATGGTCCCGAGCACCACCAGGAGTAACTCCTGAGCGAAGAGCATGAGCATTGCCAGGTGTGACCCAAAAAAGAAAAAAAGAATTCTAATAATTAAAATGAAGTTGAAATACTATTCACATTAATTACTTAAATATATAAGATACTTTAGAGATTATAAAATCATAATAGAGGGAATTATCATACAAATTGGCTTTTATAGTATATATGTACAAAGCGTTGATGAAGAACCAATATAGATAGATAATTCAGGGTGATTTTGGCTTTGGCCTTAAAAATTAATATTCATCAATGTGCATAAATACTCAGTAGAAATAAACTTCATGAATAATCTTATTGTGTAAATAAGCCACTGATTATTCTTTTGAGCTGCCATTAAATCAACAATTTATTATGTTTGTAAAGTACTGTTTTGACAAGGTAAATGTGCTTTATAAATTATAAAAATTAAATGATAACTTACTGAGTAGCTAAACTTCCCCCTAAAGGTTTATTTGTTTAGGCATATTTATTTCCTGGCAAGGAAATAAATCAGGAAAGCAAGGGTAAAAGCATCTGGACCTCTGGATCTGAAGGGAGGAGGACATGGTACATTTTCATCTTAACCGAAGCAAGTTTTTTTTTTTAAGACATTTTATTATACCACCATGAGATATACAATTGCAACGTTGCTCACGTTTGGAGGTTTTGGTCACACAGTGTTCCAGCACCCCCGCCTCCACCAGTGCCCATCTCCCACCACCCATGTCCCCAATTCCCTCTCCCACTCCCAGGTCCTGCCTAAATGGCAGGTTCTTTATCTCCCTCTCTCCCTCTCTCTCTCTTCCTTCTCCTACACATTGTGGGTTGCACTACATACACTTAGAAGCCATCATTTGCATTTCTTTGCCTGTATTTAATGCTCAGTTCTATGTTGGTATCAGACCTTTTGACATTGATTCACACATGTTCCCTTCTCTATCTTACCTAACCTCTGACTCCCGCACACTTGTGGTAATTTCCACTTTTGGTAAGATCACCTGGTATATTTATGTCATGCAAATAAATGCATTCATTCTATGTCTCTCTCTTTCCTTCTGACTAATTTCACTCAACACGATTCTTTCCATGTCCATCCATTTATAGGCAAATTTCATAACTTCATTTTTCCTAACAGCTGCATAGTATTCCATTGTGTAGATGTACCACGGTTTCTATATCCAGACATCAGTTCTCGGGCATACTGGTTGTTTTCAGGTTCTGGCTACTGTGAATAGTGCTGCTGTGAAAATAAAAGTGCGGATTGTGTTTCCGCTGTGTGTTTTTGGCTTCCCAGGGTATATTCCCAGGAGTGGTATGGCTGGGTCAAAAGGGAGCTCAATTTCTAGTCTTTGGAGGAATGTCCATATTGTTTTCCAGAAAGGTTGTACAAGTCGACATTCCCACCAACAATGTATGAGAGGCCCCTTTTCCCTGCATCCACGCCAGCACTTGTTGCTTTTATCCTTTTGGATATGGCCAGTCTCTGTGGTGTGAGGTGATATCTCATTGTTGTTTTGATTTGCATCTCTCTGATGATTAGTGATGATGAGCATTTTTTTCATATGCCTTTTGGCCATTCAAATTTCTTCCTTGTCAAAGTTTCTGTTCATCTCTTCTCCCCATTTTCTAATGGGGTTGGCTGTTTTCTTCTTATATAGCTGTACCAGTGCCTGCAAAGCAAGTTTTAAACCGAGTATGTTTGTGAAACTACTGGCAGTCTTCTAAAATTTTTTAAATTTTAGTATTATTTTCATTCTTCAACCCCACCCAACAGTGGGGATCAGCTCAGATCACCCAACAGCTCAGATTTTAATCCTGGCTCTGCACTCAGGGGTCGTCACTTTTGGCAGGACTTAGGGGACCGTATCAGAATCTGGGCATTGAACCTGGGCCAGCTGCTTATGGGGCAAGCATCCTATTTCTCTTTTCTCTGGCCCTGTCAGTCAAGCTACAAATCTAACTGTTTGCTCATGGAAATCTGGGTTGCTCCATTACTGGGCTCCTCATCCAACATTCACCATCTTGTCTTGCAAGTAGCTTGACTAGAGTTGAACATTGTCTTGGCCTTGTGGAAGGCTGGGAGACCAGAGAAATTCCTGTCTTTGTTCTTTTCTTGGTGTAGAGGTCACCCAAGTGTTTTTCAAGTTAGACCTCTGTTTCCTCTTCTGTTGCTATTCTCTCTCTCTCTCTCTCTCTCTCTCTCTCTCTCTCTCTCTCTCTCTCTCTCTCTCTCTGAGCTTATTCCTATTCCTCTGGTATAGTCTGCAGTAGTAAAGCCTAGAAATAAAGGGAGTGGATTTGCGTAAGCAGAAAGTGCAATGCTTAGCAGAGGGCAGACTGTTTGGGGCATGGAAGAAGGTTCTGAGAATTCCTCTGAGAGCCGGTCCTGGGGCCAGGACGGCAGAAATGAGAGAATGCAGGCTATGACCATGCGTGACTGTTCTGTCTGGGAACTGTTTAAGGAATTGTAACTTGACTCTTCTCTGGCCTTATTCAAATCACGATGCATTTACCAGTATTTTTTTTGGCTGGGGCTATAAATGCCCTCATCAGAGACCGGAAGGAATCAAGCCCTGCTGAGCTTGACCTGTGACCCCTCCAACGGCCTTTACTATTTTCAGTCTTACCTGAGTTACATTGATCTCAGGCTATTGTCTATCTCCAGCCAACTATACAGTTTATTAGAAAACCAAATTTGAGGCGAGAATATAAATTCAGCTATAAATTCAACTATAAATTCAACTATGCCCTCCCTATAAATTCAACTATCTCTCAGTTTCCCCAATTTCATCTCTACTATTGCCAAGTGATGTGTCTTTTCCCCCATGAAATAGCGAAAGCTTTAATGACCTCTGCATGGTTATATTTCCCTATTTATATATTCCCACTTTCATATTGACTTATTAGACGTTTTGAGTTTGGGAGTCTTGAGAAGTTTTGCTAATGAGTAACAAGCGCATGCAGAAAATCCCGTTTACATGTCAATAACTTGAGAACTTTTGATATCCAACTCCCAGAGCCAAGACCATATCCTTCAGTTTGCCTGCTGCCATATACATTGTTTTCAGACCTTGCTGCAGAGCATCAGTCCTGATTACGCTGAGCGGAGTCAGGCTTCCAGATAAAGTGGTAAAGCCAAACTGGGGTTGGTAAGTGTTATTTTAGTTTCTATGAAGTTCGGCGCTTAGTATTTAACTGAAAATTATCTCACATGATTTTAACAACCTCAATTTCTGGAAACCTTCTGCCCTTAGGAAATAGGAGAAAGGTTTTTTTTTCCCTGTAATATTTTGCATTTTAGAAATGTAAGGCACCCTGTCATTATAGATGGTTGGCAGGAACAGAGCCATTAGAAAAATACTATGTTCAGAATTTTTTTCAGCTTTTTATGTAAGATGATTTGAAAAGGTAAAATTGCCCCTGGCAGCATTCCCCTAAGAATGTGGAGGAGTTGAGAGTGCTTTATAGTCAGGAATTAATCGGCAGGAACTTGTCTAAATAATTCCTTGTGATTTTCTTCTCATTCTGTAGATGAAACGGTCCCGGAGACAGCCAGAGCCTGTGTTGGGTGACAGTTTGGTTATGGGGATAGTGCCATGGGGCTGTCTGTCAGAGCAGGAAGGGGTGGAAGGATTGTGAGCAAAGCTCTGTGTGCTCTGGGGGACTAGATGAAGGCATTTTCAAAGACGTGTCTGAGAACTCAAGTAACAGCATTTCTATCCACCTGTTTATCTTATGGGGGGCTTGGGGGTGATTGTGGCTTCGGGCTCTGTGATCAGGATTTGGGTACTGCCGGGGTGTTCAGGGCACCATATGTGGTGCCAGGGTCAAACTTTGGCTTGAACTGGGGTTGACTGTATGCAAGGGAGTATCTTACTTTCTGCACTAGCTTTCTGCCCCTTCTTCACCAGTTACTTTTTCTTACAAAGCAAACAATATGGTGCTGGGGTTGTGTTAGCATCGTCATTCAATAAGCGCTTCTAAAATAAGGACCTTTGCTATGTGCTAAGCTCTTCTAAAATAAGCACCTTTTCTGTATGACTTAAAAGTTCTCATAAAGTTGTTTAGGGTTCAAAATACAGGGCGGTAGAACATTTTTTTCCCTTTTTGGGTCATGCCTGGTGATGCTCAGAGGTTATTCCTAGCTCTGCACTTAGGAATTACTCCTGGCAGTGTCTTGGGGGACAATATGGGATGCTGGGGAATTGAATTCAGGTTGGCTGCACAGAAGGCAAACACGGTGCCCCTGAGCTGTTGCTCCTGGGGTGATTTCTTATTCGGCTGACTCTCCACACCACGGCCCAGGACTCTTGCCTGCAAGGCAGCCACTTGGCTATTGAATCAAGTCCCTGAACACACTGTCTACTCACTTTCTTATTCTGTTGATACTTGCCAGGTTTTCCCTGCAATAATTCCAATTTTGTGAACTTTTTGCACTTTTCTTAGTGACTGGCCATTGGCAGAAGTATGCAGTAAGAGCTGTCTTTAGACCCAAGGAGAGCTCATGAGAACAGAGGGATCACCTCCCTTTTTGTGTTTTAAACTATGTTATGAAAGCACTGTTCTTTGCTCTTGTTCATAGTTGGGTTTCAGAGGAACGATGCTCCATCACTGGGTCACATACAATGCTCCGTCACTGGGTCACGTGACGATGCTCCGTCACTGGGTCACATACGATGCTCCATCACTGGGTCACGCACGATGCTCCATCACTGGGTCACGCGACGATGCTCCGTCACTGGGTCACGCATCAATGCTCCATCACTGGGTCATGTACGATGCTCTGTCACTGGGTCATGCGCGATGCTCCGTCACTGGGTCATGTACGATGCTCCGTCACTGGGTCATCTCCAGTTTCATCTTCCTCCACCAGGATTTCCAGGTTCTTTCTCCCAGCCCACCCACAATCCCCAGCCTGATCTCCACAGGCACCTTTTCATGTGTGTTTATTTCTGTTTGTGTCCGGTGATTTCATCGTTGCTGACTGTAGTTTGGATATTTAGCTCTTGTCCTTCCTTAACACTCATGTGCCTTCGTCCTGGCTCCCTTCTGTTTCTCATCTGCTTCTTCTCCCCACATTCCACTCTTTCCTTCTCCTTCTTATACTTTGGGACCAAGGGTGATTTAGGCATCGCCCCTTTAAACCATTGACTATTTTCATCCAGTTACTCAGACACCACATGTAAGTGACAGATGTCTTAAACAAATATTACTGCATTGTGTTTAAACAAAATATGAGCTAGTCATGATCCCCAGAAAGCGGGCCCTGTTTTCGAATAATAGACCTCAGTGGTGTATGAGCCATCCATGAAATGGGCGTAACCCCTCTATACTGACCAGACTGTTGTTGTTTCCAAAGGAAAGTTTGAAAACATTGTAAGAAAACTTAGGGACAAACCTCTAGTTAAAGAATAGAAAACGCAAAGTATCATTCATTAGCATTACTTAGGGTTGGTGATTTGTGGGTGACTTTATTACAAGTAATGACTGTTTCCATTTCAACTTATTAGAAATATACATTTGCATTTTGTCATTTTAGTGAAAGTATAAAATATTCCAGCTTTGTTCATTTTATTTATATTGTCATTAACTCTTCAATGAAATAGAGCCTTTAACACCGTGCCTTGAAATTCATACATATTTGTTTACTTTATGTTCTTGCATTTAAGTAGATATTAACATTCGCTGAGTTGAAACAAAGATGCATTGTTTGAAAGCCATGAATATGCATAGACTATCTTGATTTATTCTTTGGGATTCAATACAATATTTGAGAGAACAATCAGATTCCATTCTTCTAAATATTTATATTTGAATTAGAGTAAAATATGGAAGGTTGTTTTTCTTATACTGTGAGCTTATAAAAAAATAAAACACAAATGTTGGATGGGAGAATATCATATTGTGCATTTTCAAGATTTAATCCAAGGCCTGTCTCCTCTAAATTGAGAGTAGCTCCCATTCTGCAGCAGACGCACTAAGCGTTGCTTTTTGTCAGGGGCTGGAGCAGGAGCTTCTGTCTTTATTAGGTCATCGAAGAGTTGATAAGCTCTGCCACGAATGTGGTTCTGCCTTCCTACAGCACCTATGTTAGAACGCAGGAGTCAGGTTTTTGTCAAGACAATTTCAATTAATAATGTAGAAACAACATGGGTTGTGTTTAATATATAGTGATCTCTGCTAGAAGGCAGAAACTTAATGGAGGCATATTATTAATCAAACTGAAAATAGGATGCAGTGTAGCTCACAGCACTATGCGGATCTGAATGTAGCGAATGTAGGAGTATGGGCCACCTTCCCTCGCCCTGAATGTAGTGACTGTAGAGCGCATGGGCCGCCTTCCCTGCCCCCTGCCCCTGCTCCTCCTGCCCCCACCGTGAGTATGGGCTGCCTGTCCTTGCCCCTGCTCCCCATCCCCCACCATGTCTGTGATTTTAATCAAGGTCTCTGTTGCACAAGTGAAATTAATATTATTGAAGAAAATTATTTGCAAGTGAATAAAATACATATATTGTTTTTATGGAGGATTGTTCAGAAATATGTTTCATTGCCTCAGGGAAACATTTTTTATATCGGATGAACAAATTTTAATGTTTCATGGAAATGGCCAAGAATTCTTTGTTTTGTGCTTGTTCTTGTTCTGTTTGGGGGCTCTTACTCACTGGGGCTGTTGTGGGCTTCCTCCTGGCTCTGGGCTTGGGCTCCTAGCAGTGCCTGGGGGAACCATATGTGATGCTGGGAATAAACCAGCCCCTGCATCCCATCCAATGTCTTGGCCCTGGCCAGGACTTTTATTTCTGGAGAAATTACGATATGAAGGAGAAGTTGTGACTAAGGAACACAGTAGCTTTATAAAGCTAAAACAAAATGACACATGTCATAGGTAAAGACAAAATCAGTCTCGTTATGAACCTGAGCAACCCATCATTAGACAGGCAGGAGCCAGGAACAGAAGCTGCGCCCACTTCCTTGTTTCCGGAGACTCTGGAATTGGAAGCTGAGGTTGGTCACGTGCTCCCTGAGGCTCAGAGAAGACCAGCAGTCCAGGCCCTTAATGTTGCCCTTTAAAGCACAGTTTGCATGTTTATGTTAGGAGATCTCATTTCAAGTTTAAACCAGGGTTTTCTTGGGTGTCAGGGACCAGGTTCAGGCTCCATCTGATCTGACAGTATGCTGAAACCAAGAGACAAACACCGTTGATGCTACCTTTAGAGTGTAATAAAAATGAATATTGCATTGAACTTTTGTCCAAGCTCCTTTCAGGATAGTAGTCAAAATCTAACATTCGGTCACTGTTAATGGCTGCTATAAGGTAGTTTGACATTAGAATTTGGCAGGTAGAAAATTTAACACAAAGTTTATTTTATGGTGGCACTCTTGCAATATTAAATAACAGATAACCAGCATCCTCTAACTTTGGCATTTCAATTCGGCTGTTTTACATTCTCCAAGGAACTGGAAACACGGACACCAGCTTATTTGTAAACATTAGTCCAGACAGTTGGACAGCATTTCATTTAGTTCTGTGTCAGCTATGAGATTTTACAGAAGACAGAAATGTGAAGAGCAAGCCTCTTTGAAAATTTTCTAGGCTTATCCATCAACACAAAATGGCCTGCTAAATAATATTTCATTGATTAATTCAAATTAGATGACTCTTTTTTCAAAGAATATGTTTGGTATTGAAAATCCAGATGTAATCTGTCAGCACATGGAAGTTTTGTAAGAGACAAGGTCTCGCTCGGAACCGATGAATCTCCCTCTGGACCACTAGGTGTCAGCCTGTCTGCTTTTAAGGTCCTGAGTATATCAGTGACTCACACATCTTGCATTTGAAGACTTTATCAGTGACACCCACGGTGCAGATTGGAAGATAAGTATTAGGAAGGAAGGAATTGTGCACAATGAGAGCAAATTAGGCCCTGAAAAGGAAAAGAGGAGGCAGCAGTGATTAGTATAAGGATGATGGTGGAACTAAAGGTGTGACATTTTACACTTGTTCCTTGGACAGGAATCCACGCTCAGTTGCATGGCATGGGCTGCTATGAAAAATAATCAGGCAGACAGTTGAGTTATTCTAGCATCTTAAAAAACATGTCAGTGTTCGTTTATGTTTAGCATTTAAAAATATTTTCTAACAGAAGAGGTGGACATTTGATGCTGCTTTGAAATGTTCATAAAACTGAAGGGAAACAATTACTTTCTTGCCTTTTGTGGAGTTTTTATTTCTGGATTAATACTTGGGTATCATGAAGGGCAGTGATGGAAGGTGTTGGGTACTTTGGTGGTGAAGTTGCAGTGATTTTGTACAACAGTGACGTAATCATGAATATTATTAGATATAAACTAGTTATCTAAACGATAATAAAATGTTTTAAAATAAAATAAAAAAGGAAATACATATTATATGCCTCCAAATAATGTATTTTAGTATAAAGCATATGTCTTGGTAAATTGGAGTGGATTTCAAAGATCCATGCTGACGGGAAGGAGGCTCTCTCTTGTCTGGAGGATTTGTGAAGACAGAAAATGCAAGAAAGATGCATGGAAAGTCACGTGCTGTTTTGGAGTCCTCCATGTCACCGTGGTAAATAAAAATGCCTGAAGTGTCTCTTCTCCTATGCTCTGCCCCATACCTGCCAACCCCTCCCTAAACACCAAGGACCACCTGGAATGTGAAGAGGGCTGGGCTGGGGTGAGGAGCTGCTTTCCATACAGAGAGGATCATCATTCCAGGCTTCTTAGAGTTTGTTTCTTACCTCTTAAATGTGAAAAAATTGCAGCACTCACCATGATAGAAAGATTGAGGGCTTCAGTAAGGATTTGGGTGCTTGAAAAGTGGTCACTTTGTACTGGAGAGTCTTTGTCCGCCTGAGTGGGGCCCCGTGGGGCCAGAGAGCTGGTCTGTGGAGACCGAGAGGCAGGTCCACGGTCAGTGCAGTGTCCCAGAGACCCCACAGTCTCCTCCCTAACCCCTCCTGTCCCAACATGGGCGGAGACCATCAAGACAAGGAACCAGTAAAAAATCATTCCCTTGATTTCTCTCCTCTCTTCCCAGATTAGGAGGATTTCAGGAGAGTCTCTGTGTATCTACCTTGGGGTGAGCCAGAGTCTGGTGGGTGCAAGAGCAATCGGCTGCCTCCTGGGAGGGACCAGGCACCTCGGTCCTGTGTCACTTCGATCATGGCATTCTGTGTTCCAGGCTTCCAGGGACTCAGGTGAATATTCAGAGTTCTTGGGCCTGGGAGATGTTTCAAAAAGGGCAGAGTGCATGTGTGGCCCTGCAAGGAGCCACAGTCTATCCCCAGCATCAAAACCCCCTGTCCTGCAACTGGTATCCCGGCATTGAAGACCCCTCTTCCCACACCTGGTACCCCAACATTGAAAGTCCTTCGTTCTTCACTTGGTACCCCAGCATTGAAGGCCCCCCGTTCCACACCTGCCACCCCAGCATGAAGGGCACCCACCTCCCACACCTGGTATTACTCAGTGCCCTGTGAAGGCTCTGGCGGTGCTTCAGTGTTGGCACTTCCTTTCTTGCTCAGTGTGCCAAGTACTTCAGCGCCTGCGCCTCTGAACACTGTTTGGATGTATTTTTGGGGTGGGGGCTATAACTCAGCCGTAGAGCACATCGGAGGCCCTGGTTTTAATGCCTGGTACAACAGCAGCTGTACCCCCACTCCATGAGGACCTCCATTTTCCACATCCGGACTTCCCCCTCGTCAGAACTCCACCCAGCAGACCAGCCTATCACAGCCTGGCTCGCTCGGCCGCTTGCGGCCGAGCGGTTCATCAATAAATGCTGGATTTTGAGATGACTACAAGAGTATGCTACCCACACGGCAGAGCCTGGCAAGCTACCCGTGTCGTATTTGATATGCCAGATACCAGTAACAATTATAGACCTCATTCCCATGACCTGATGGAATGGTTTGAGGCTCTTTATGTTCCTGGAGCAAGCAGGTGCCCTTGGGCTCTACTTGCATGAGACAGGTCATATGGAGATGTTACTGGTGCCCGCTCGAGCAAATCGATGATGAACGGGGAGACAGTGATACAGTGATACAGCAGCAGCAGAGCAAACAAAGTTGATACTCCACTGTTAATAATGTAGAGCAGGGCTGAGTCTCACCATGGAGGTGCCTCTTCCTGGACTCTCTAACCTCCAGCTACCTGGACCCAGGCCCCCAGGTGAGATGGGGTGTGTGCTGTTTCACCTCCCTCTTTGCCAGGGTGGTTGTCTCATCCTGATAGCCCTTCCTGTGTCATCCTGGGCTAGTCCTTTGTGATTTAAAGGTTAGGGCTTTCAAATTCAAGTCCCCCAGATATTCTCTATTCATTTATAGAATGAGTCACACACACACACACACCACACACACACACACACCACACACACAGACACCACACACACACACACACACACACACACACACCACTGCTACATTAATTCTGTTGCTTTGAGTCTAGGGTCCTTCTCCCTAGGCCTAAGCTACTGACAGACTAGGCAGATTTTTGACTCCTTCTTGGTGTGCAAGCAGCTGCTCACAGATGAATTCAGCAGCTATTCGTTGGATGAATGAGTTAGTCTGGGAAGCGTCTAGTTGTGTGCCTGGGAGCAGTAGGTGTGCCCCATATGTTAACACGTTTCCTTTCCTGATCAAATGAAACGCTCCTGATACAAGCTGGCACCCAGCGTGCCTGTGTGTGCTGAGCAGGGGTTGGGGAGTGGGTGTGGGAGGAAGAAAAGGAGCTGCCGCAAGGATCCAGTCATCTTTCTCACGAGGAGACATCTGCTAGGAGCGAGGCAGTTTGGAGTTCGTGCTTCCTTCTCTCTTCCCACTCTGCATTCAGTTTGCAAAATTGGACATGAAGTAAAAATTATTCCCAAACATCTGTCTCAGGATGTGATGATGCTGAATCCCTAGTTTCTTAGTCTCCACGGACAGAGATTAATAAATGGTTTATGAAGGGAATTGGAGAACGTTGCCCATTGGCACTCTACAGTTTTCGTTAATTCATGCTATCAAGGGAATTACATTGTTCAATCTGAATAGCAAAGTGAAAGAGGCAGCCTCAGTTTACCCTCACCAGCTACTGTGACCAGTCCTGTTTTTGGCTGGGCCATCCTACATTTTTGACTTCCTGCAAATTTTGGGGATTTTTCTGATAAAAAGGGGGAGTTAGCAATTACCCATCATAAAATTCTGCCCAGAACTTAGCCTTGGGGAAGGCTGGATAATGGGAATTACCTAAGACAAAAAGGCAGACCTGTTAGAGCTTTGCATCCTATTTAACATCAGCCAAGAGCCTAATTTTAATTTCAAAGGGTCTGCAGGAAAACCTTTTAACTGCCCTGCATTCCCTGTAACATAAAGACAGGGTTTTCCTGTAAAAACCTCACAAAAATGCTAGAGTTAACTTAGTTCTCCATGAAGTTCCTCCCGGTTTGGGGAGCTCCCTTTCTTTTCTGTTTTCCAATAAACTCCCCTACTTTCCAACTCTGAGTCTGAGCATCGTTATGACTCAATAATTTCATTCTTCAAAATACTGAAGAAACTGGGAATCATGAATGAACGCAGAGACCTGCCGTCACCACTTCTGCCTCACCTGCATCCAAAGGAATCATGGGTGCTGTAAGCCGTGGTACGCTCATAGTCCCAAATCTCCTCCGTATAGCAGTTACAGAGTCTTACAGAGTAAACACGAACAGTTCAGCCCAAGCACCAATGCAGAGCACACACATCGCACCATCCATGTATATGGCCTGATCTATGGTTGTTAATATTTATACCTGATATCTTTGATGGGAAGGATAGATATGGGTAAGCAAACACACATTGTTAACAAATGGGAATGGAATTCAACCTATAATTGTAGTTTAGAGTCTCAAATTCAAAATGAGTCTAGAAACATGAGAAGGCTTTGGAATAATCTGAAGAGCTAATCTGGGCCTTTTTACACCGTGTTGCTGCCAAGAGCACAATTCATGATATTGTAAGTGTTGGCCACCCGATGGGGTGACTGACTGGGAGCCTTGGAATGCTGCACTTACCAAGGAAAACTCTGAGAGACCAAGTCCTATGCAAAAGCAAGGGTTTTATTAATAAGCGAGTATACTTGGGCACATAGCTTGACCCCAAGCGGTCAGTGGCTAAGAGCCCTGAGCCCTTCCAGGGAGGATCTTTTAAGAGATAATTCCCGCCACTACTGAAAAGCCCGCGCATAACCATCCAATAGATTTAAAATATTACATCAAGGTCTGTGCGCAGGCAGCCAATCACTCTGCACCAGGTAACCATCACCCACCAATCTGAGCGTGCCTAATATTTCTTTCCATATTTGGCATGGCATGGGCCCAGTCACGTACCATACCAAATATGGAGGGGGACATCAGACGCAACCTCTCGGGAATGTTTGTCTAACAACCTTCCCTGGAATTATCTGCTTAAGGCCCTTCCTGTTGTGCTCTTGTTGAGCCATCATTTTATCAGTTACCCCTCGCACCTGTTTTTTGTGTTCTGTGGGCGAGCAGCCATTCTTTCAATATATGTTTACTTTTTATTTCATTTTACAGAACTTTTGCCTCCATATCCAACTAGCATATTGTTCCAGATTATATGAAAGACATAGGACAGGCATATCACTCACTTTGGGAAGCCCAAATATCACCCATATTTGGATGTCATTTGGATCTTACCCTTAGGGCTGGCGTATTGATCACTTGATCACTTGACATTCCGTTATTCATCGACTTACTTGATCAGGCACCAGTAACATTTCCATTTGTCCCTATCATGTGCCAGTGTAGCCCAATGGCATCTGTTTGCTCCAGGAATACGAAGAGCCTCAAACTATTGTTCAGGGGCTTGGCCATCTTGTAGGTGGATGGCCACGTTATCTTTGGATGTCCCATAGGATCCAGTCGGTAATGGCTCTAGTCCAGCAGTCCTCTCTAAGTCACATTACATGTCCAGATCATCTGATTTTCGACACCTTGGCAAACGAGACAGTTCCCTGACTCTCGAAGTAAAAACAATGTTTATTCCCCGGCTGGCATATTAGTGGGTAATATTGTTCTGTCCCTACCTCACCCCAAACCCTGGGCTGCTGGAAAGAAGGTGGGTAGGGATGCGGTTCCTTAAACAAGGGAGGTTTCGAGGATCACAGTGAGTGACCCTTTTGCTTTTCTGGCCACTTATATTTGGGAACCTCTGTTCTGGAATCTGGGAACAGCATAGAAATGCCCGAATACCTCCAGAAGGCACCAGCCTGGATGAATGTTTGAGGTTGGCAGGTTAGACTAATTTCAAATCTTACCTCCAGACATTAGGCATTGCTTGGAGCAGGATGTGTTTGTTGACTTGTTACAGCAGCAGTTGGAAACTAAGATCATCTCCAGGGTTGATGAGGGTGAGTCAGCACAAGCAGCAAATACTTGCTGGTCACAAGTGCCTCTGTGACCCACAGCACCAGTCACTCCATGTTCATGCTTCTTCCTACTAACAGCCAGGAGGCAGACAGTCTCATCTGCCTCTGTGTTCTTGTCCCATGTATGTTTCTGTTGACAGACACCTGACTTCACTGAGTTAGCCTGGTGGTTGCCGCTGTCTGTTCCGGGTTGTCTAGAGACAGGCCGGGACTTGGGCATATACTTCGCTATGTAGACCTGTTTGGGCAAACAGACTATTAAGTTTGTCTTATTAAAGACAAATTCTATCCATGATATGAGTAGAATAGTTTTGTTCTATGTTCATAGTTTCTGATGTTTTTAAAAACAAATATAATTCAAAGAAAATTGGAATTTGTTTAAAATAACAGCTTTCTCATGGGACTAAATTGAATTGTTGTCTATAATTGTTGTAGTCTGGGAGTCTTGCATCTGAAGTAATGTCAGATGCCGGTCTCTGGGATCCATGCTTATGTCTCAGGTGGTTATCACCTTATGCAGGTAATATGATCCAACCACCAAATGACTTGGAAATCACAGTTTCTTGGCTGGAAGTAAGTTTGTCTCAAACGATTCAGACCCTGGTTCTAATTATCTACTTGTGGTGAATTATGGGGGCATTACATGTTTTCAATATTTTCCCCAGTCCCTGATTTTATATGGTAACAAAATAATTCCTTAAATAAATTGTAAAAGCGCCCTGTGACCTCATCCCATGTGGATAGCTGGGATACTGTATGTTCCATTGGCCGTGGATAGTATGTCAGAGAGAGCTTTAAGCGGAGGAAGAATAACTGAGGCAAATTTTGCAGTATTAGAACCATGCTGACAATCTTGATCTTATTACCATTTGCCTTTTTTTCCCCCTCCTCAAATTGTACAGTGTTTCTGGTTGTGCAATCCTAACACACAATTTTACTGGGTGTTGTTGATGTTGCTGTTTAAAAATAAAATCTTTCTGTACTCAAGGTGTGAAGAACTCAGAAGGTGACATTTCACTAATGGCTCCTCTAAGACATTGACAAAGATGGATGCAGTGCATTTATTGATGGCCCCTGAGAAACGTGGTGCTTTCAAAGATGACATTAGAGCTGTGAAAAAAAACAACAACTGTGTTTGGTTCTGTTTATCGAAAGAGTGTTACATGCTTTAATTTCATAATGCAGCTTATCTTAGTTTATAAACCCGTAGTGGCCTCCTACTTAAACACAGGTAGTTAATGATGCTGTTTGCTAAGAACTGATAAAGCAAGCATTATGACCTAATATAATGCACCGCCTTCCTTGGCAGAACCTTAGGAAAACTCACACCTACTTCTTTAATGAAATCTTGCCACTCTCTTGTGGACAGAGTCCTTATGGAAGGCTCAGGGTTGAAATGATTTGCAGGACAAAATAAAAAACTTGTGACAAATCTGGATTCAAGTAATGATACCATGTGTCAAGCTAAGAAATCTTGAATTTCAAATACACTTCAATGGCCATTGCTCATCTCTGGGTGTATGGTTAAGATGAAATCATTTTCTCCTGGGTAGCAGTCAGAGTACCGGTTTGTTCTGCTTCCCAAAGAAGATGGATTGTTTGAGAGCCTAAGTTGGCTCCAGCTCGCGTTGCTTGGGGCAGCCTCTGTTCTTTCTCCCCGCCAGGAGTAAGTCCTGAGTACACCTGGTGTGGCCCAAAATAAAAAAAACAGACGAAATCAGATCAATAAGTTCTTCATCTATTTCCCTTTCCCACAGTCACCACACCGGGGACTGCAGAACCCCCCAGGGCTCCTCAGGACCCCTTTTGGACTAAAGTATTTAGGAGAGAGGAGTAATTTGTTCCTTTTTGCTTAGTCTCCCACTAGACAGTGGGTGAAGATTGGAAACTCTTGGCAAATATTAGCCTGCATAGAACCCACACAAAGCAGAACTAGCAAGGGATGGAGTCCACAGTTTGGTCCCCATCCACGCCTGACTTGCCCATTTGTGAACTGCTTCAAATAGGAGATGTTTATCGCAAGAAGCTGCCATAACTGTCATTAGAAAATGGCAGGATCTATGTATGTCCTAACTCAGAGTTATTTTATATTATATTTACACATAGCAAGTGATACCAATTGGATTTTCTTACGGAACTAAAAGATTCCTTGGAAACGGATGTCTTTTATCTCCTGTAAATAGGTGATCCATTCCCACTGTAGCCTTTGAGTTTGAGGGCTTTTCATTAGCAATACTGATTCCTTTTGATATAAATGACAGGAAAAAAAATCAAACTACGTTAATCTTCTGCATCAGCTGAAAGGTAAACCCACATTGCCTGAAAGATAAAGTTAGAACTGATACCTGATGTATGATTTTTTATCTACACTGACAAAATTCCTATGAGAAGGGTTCATATAGTTGGATTCAGGGGCTTGTGTGTTGTGTCAGGATTGTTTTGTGGAGCAGAAATCCATTCTTATGTAGCTTCTACTAGACTTTCTCTGAAAAATGGTTTCTAATATTAGGTTTTGAAACCATTGAACTAGGAAGTCTGTGAACTCAATAATGCAAGTTGTATTGGACAGGATTTACATCCTGATGATTGTCTATGTGTACTACCTATCTAATCCTGTCTAACAACTCCATCATTGCTGCTAAATGAAAATCTCACCGGTGAAGTAAAGGAAGAGGAGGTTCTGTGTTGATGAATAAGCCAGAAGTGACTTTCAAGACAATTTCCCTAGTTTGAATGCCTTCAAGTTTTTTCTCCAAAGGAAACAAGTCTTTGAAACGGACTGAAAGTTGATAGTTGATGATAAAACCCCACTATCTTAACCTGTTTCTTGATTAAATGAAGCCTGAAATAGCTGTGTGTGTGTGGGGGGGGGCACTTAGCAGAAAATATTAGTAGGAAATATTTTGGTTGTAAACCCCTTTTCCTTTTCAATCCCAGAAAAAAGGTGAGACTACAGCAGAAAAGACAGTTATTAACTGTCTTAAAAGGCAATTATTAACTGCTGCTGCCAATAAACTTTGACATTTTAGTTTTATCCAACGAGATAGGGTTGAAAATCCAACCCAAACACAGCACCCTCCTCTCCGGTGCATCAGCTCATTTTTCTGGATGAGAAATGTTGGCTGGATCAATAAGGTCCTCCCAGAAGCCCCTGCTGGCTACAGAGCGTCCAACTTCCACTTTAACTGGTGGTTATTTCCAACAGCAGACCAGCCTATCACAGCCCGGGTCCACCCTGCAGCAGTCTTTTTTTTAAATCCGGCTCAGCTATGCCCGTCCAGAGACTCACAGACATGGGGCAGAGCTGCTACTGGCTCTCCCTGTGCCCAGCCACTCACTAGGGGCCCAGGAGGGATGGCGGGTTATAGTCCTGGCCCACCACCCCAGCAAAGACTTGCAACAAGCCAGACGACCCCCCCACTCCATGAGGGTCTCCATTTTCCACATCCGGACTTCTCTCTCATCAGAACTCCACCCAGCAGACCAGCCTATCACAGCCCAGCTCATCGAGTTCCACCCTGCAGCAGTCTTTTTTAAATCCAGTTCAGGTATGCCAGTCCAGAGACTCACAGACATGGGGCAGAGCTGCTACTGGCTCTCCCTGTGCCCAGCCGCCCACGAGGCACCTAGGACGGATGGCAGGTTCTAGCCCTGGCCCGCCAGCCCAGCAGAGCCTTGCAACAAGCCAGACAACCCCCCACTCCATGAGGACCTCCATTTTCCACATCTGGACTTCTCTCTCGTCAGAACTCCACCCAGCAGACCAGCCTATCACAGCCTGGCTCGTGCAGCCGCTTGAGGCTGTGCGGTTCATCAATAAATGCTTGACTTAGAGATGACTACAAGAGTATGCTACCTGCATGGCAGAGCCTGGCAAGCTACCCGTGTTGTATTTGATATGCCAAATATCAGTAACAATTATAGACCTCATTCCCATGACCTGATGGAATGGTTTGAGGCTCTTTATGTTCCTGGAGCAAGCAGGTGCCCTTGGGCTCTACCTGCATGAGACAGGACATGTGGAGATGTTACTGGGGCTTGCTCAAGCAAATCAATGATGAACGGGAAGACAGTGATACAGTGATATTTCCAATTCCAAGGGGCAGTATGGTACCATAGTTATGTCTCACCACACCTCATTCTTCTCTGACTTTCAGCTGCTCTCAGAGAGATTTCTAGTTCTTAAAACAAATTAAGGATGTTTCTCATATGTTATTTTTCTTATCTGATTATTATAATACATCTGCCGCTTCCCTGATTACTCCGAATATTTACTATTGGGCTGGAGAGATAGTATGGTGGCCTGTCACTTGCCTTGCACGTGGTGGCCTAGCCAGGTTCAATCCCCAGAACCCCATATTGTCCCCTGAGCCATGGCAGGAATAAGTCCTGGTTACTTGTGATCTTGATACAGATGTTGACAAATGTTTTATTAAATTCATGTAAGTCTAAACCTTATATAGGGCTATAAACCTATATTCAATAAAGTTTATTGCAAAAAAAGACTGAGAACTGTTATGAAGTATAGGCTTTGAGATAACATGAAGAATAATCTTTAATTCATACTAAGTTTCATGCAATATAGTAAGTTTTATTGTATGTTGACTGCCAAATTCTCATTGCCACCTATTGTGTTAAAGATAATTAAAGTCATTTCAGAATGGAATAAAATGAAATTCAGAAAGGTTAATTGCATTGCACAAAATTATTGAAGTTAACATGAAGAACAAAAAGGAAAAAGCACAGTAAGAAAAGGACTGAAGAAGTAGGCATTAGAGTTTCTTCGCTCTCTGGTCTTGGTAATTCGTGAGCACTGGCACTCACACTTCTCTCTTCCTACCTCAGTCTGCGTTGTAGAGTATCTTGGGTCTGGATTTAAGACCGACCAGCAAGGTTGATGACGGAGAATGATCTTTTGACATTGACCTTCATCCTGTCGCTATGTGATGCCTCTGTGGCGTTTGACAGAATGACTATAACTTTACATTTATTACTCCTGTCCTGTCACTTTGGTTTTATGGTGACATGTCCACGATCTATAGCTGTGATGCCTCATTGATTTCACTTGGGTGCCTTCTAGGTTTTCTCCGTGAGCACACTTTTAGATTTCTTAATGCTGTAAGTCATCTCTGACCTCCAAATAAGCCATCATAAACTTATTTGCTTTGAATGGGGTCAGGATTACTTAAAACAAATGCTCTTTTAAAAAACACCATCAAATTTGACGTATGTTTTAGAAATATGATTTTTCTTTTGATTGGTAGGAATTCATATGAATTAGGCGGTCAGATAATGTTTTAATGTTTCCTGTAGTGAAATTCTTTTTAGTGTTTGTTTCCATGAGTGTTGAGAAAAATAACAGTACTCTTGGTTTTGTACTTTTGATCAAAAATGGGGTTTCTACTTAGTATATCTCATATTTTTTTGTTTAACATTTAGAGATAACAGATAAATGAAAATTATACCTATTTTAAATGTATACCACCTGATATTTGGGTATATGTATATGTTGGTAAATTTCACAGAAATCTGTCTAATGAACACATTCATTGCCTCACACAATTACTGTTTTCTATACGTGCAATGTGAACATGTGTGCATCCCCTTTGCAAGTACCAAGTATGTAACTCAGAGCTGTCAGTTATAGTCACTACCTGGAAGTTACATCCTGCCCCCAGCCCCTAGAAAACACTGTTTCTTCTCACCTGTATGATAAGTTTGGCTTCTCAGATTCTGTCTACAATGAGAGTGCAAGATTTGGGGGGGCCTGATTTGTTTTTGTTTAGTGTGACATCCTTTAGGTTGATTCACATTACAGCAAATGGCAGACTTTCATTTTCATGCTTGATTCTTCAGAGTGGTGTGTGTGTGTGTGTGTGTGTGTGTGTGTGTGTGTGTGTGTGTGCGTGCAAGTCTCCTATCTGGCTGTGGTGGATGATATTGCAGTGATCATGGAAATGGGAATGTTTCATATTTCAATCAAATCAGAGACAGCTTTCTGTGATATTTACCAACACATACATATACCCAAACACTTTTAAAATATGTATAATTTTCATTTGTCTGTTATCTAAATACAAGTTCCTTTCCTTTGGGTGTATATAGTTCTGTAGCGATCTCCAGAGTGGGATTGCTTGAGCATAAGATTCTTTTTTTTTTCGTGTTACTATATTTTATTTTTTTTTAAGTATTTTATTATACCACCGTGAGATATACAAATAAAAAGATATACAATTAAAAAGTTCATGTTTGGGTTTTGGTCATACAGTGTTCCAGCACCCATCCCGCCACCAGTGCCCATCTCCCACCACCAACGTCCCCGGTTCCCTCCCCCTCCCCCAGCCCTGCTCCATGGCAGGTTCTTTATTTCTTTCCATTTCTCTCTCTTTCTCTTTTCCTTCCCTTCCAGACTATGGATTACAGAACATACATTAAAAAGGTTGTCATGTGTATCCTTTTGCCTCTATTTAATGCTCAGTTTTAGGTTGGCATTAGTACCCTCGACAATTGTTAGCACACTGTTTCATTTTCTGTCTTACCTAGCCTCTGACTCCCACACGTTTGTGATAATTTCCACCTTTGACCAGACCTCCTGATATATGTTTCACTTGAACTTGGATATTGGTATCATAATATGTACATATATATTTATGCCATGCAAATAAATGCAGTCATTCTGTATCTGTCTCTCTCCTTCTGGCTAATTTCGCTCAACATAATCTTCTCCATCTCCATCCATTTATAGGCAAATTTTATAACTTCATTTTTCCTAATAGCTGCATAGTATTCCATTGTGTAGATGTACCAGAGCTTCTTTATCCAGTCATCGATTTTCGGGCACTCTGGTTGCTTCCAGATTCTGGCTATTGTGAATAATGCTGCTATGAACATAAAAGTAGGGATGGTGTTTCCGCTGCGTATTTTTGGTTTCCCAGAGTAGATTCCCAGGAGTGGTATGGCTGGGTCAAATGGGAGTTCAATTTCTAGTCTTTGGAGGAAAGTCCATATTGTTTTCCAGAAAGGCTGTAGCAGCCGGCATTCCCACCAACAATGGATGAGTGTCCCCTTTTCCCCACATCCACGCCAGCACTTGTTGTTCTTGATGAGCATAAGATTCTTCTAGTTTTGTTTGAAGGTCCTCAATCACTTGTCACTTGTCACTTGTCTTCCCATTGTTCATCGATTTGCTCGAGCAGGCACCAGTAACATCTCCATATATCTTGTCTCCTGCTAATGTAGCCCCAGGGTATCTGCTCACTCCAGGAACATGAAGAGCCTCAAGCCATTCCTTCAGGTCATGGGCATGAGGTCTATAATTGTTACTGCCAAATCAAATACAACATGGGTAGCTTGCCAGGCTCTGCCATGTGGGTGGGATACTCTCAGTAGTAGGCTCTCATCTGGGACACAAAGAAATGACTTTTAAAAGCCAAAGGACCTCAATACTGTTTGAATTCCTTGTTCTCCATGCCCCTTCCAAGGTGTATCTGTCCTTTGATAAGAGCCACTCTCACAGTCTGCAGTGAGAAGCTCATTGTAGAGTGAGTTGCAATTCCCCTGATGGTTCATGACGTTGACTGTTTCTTCGTATACCTGCTGGTCATTTGTGAGTTGTTGTTGTGAGATACAGCTTGTTTATTTTCATTTGGTTAGGAGTTTCGCTTGCACACACTATTTCTTAACCTCTCACTAGATGCATGGCCTGCAAGGATATTCTGTCTCCTTGGATTTTTAAATTTTGTTGAGCTTTTAGTGTCATATCCAAGAGAGTACTAGGATGAGCCCAGAGCCACGGCAGAGTCTGACAAGCTACCCGTGGTGTATTTAATATGCCAAAACAGTAACAATAACGGACAGTAACAATAATTCAAGATAGTAATTTCCAAGACCAATGTAAACAGTTTTTAGTTTTCATAGTTTTTAGTAGTTTTAGCTATAGAATCTTGAATTATTTTCAGATTGATTAAAATATTGTTGAAATATTGCTCTTAGTGTTCTTAGAGTGAGCAGATGCCATTGGGCTACACTTGCATGCGACAGGGACGAATGGAGACCTGGAGCAAATTGATGAAGAAATTGATGAATAATGGGAAGATCAAAGATAAGTGAAGTGATAAGTGACTGTTGAAAGACAGTAAAAATCTCTTTGGAGCATCTATGTAACATGGAAAAGAACCACTGCTACTTACACTAAGTAAATATATTTTGGCTATGTTAATATGCTATTTTTAAAAAATAATTGCTGTTTTAAAACTTGTATTAGCATAAAATGTGATAGAGTAAATAAATGGCATTTTTTGAGCATTGTGGTTCGTTATGCTTTAGCAGGTTTGACTTAGTGAGTAATCATCTTTTGACTGAATAAAGCTATTGGGTTTGCTTGGTACCAAGTACAATAATAAGTTAATTTAGAAGAGCTTGAAGGAATCTATTTTTATTTTACAGGAAATAATTATTCACAAGGCAAATATATATCACCAAGTAAACTCCATACAATGGCAAATTTTATATATAACTAAAAAAACTAAAATTATTGATCAGGACTTTCAAAACCATCCAATTATTTGAAAATTCTCATTTGTTCAAAAACTTTTTTATAGCAATTTAAAATGTTCCCTGAATAATTATTAAATGAGAAAGCATCACTACTCAATAATATTCTAAATAAATTTGATATAATAACTGACAGTATTAATAGAAGTTCCTGATGTATAAACTTTAGCAACAATGGGTATTTTTGTCATTATTTACTGATGCATTGTCTTCATGAGAGATTCCATCAGAATATAGAGGGCACTAAAATTTTTAAGTAATAACCAATTATCTTAGACATGTGATTTCATAAAAACCTGAAGTTTTAGGTTTTTGTCTTTTTTTGTGTTTTTTTAAAAGATTATTCCACATCATGTTCATTTATGATAAGTTCATTTATTCTGTTCATTAATATTGTGGATTTGAAAAATTGTTATGTAAAACAGAGTTATGACCACTTTCAAAGTATACCAAACACTTAAGCAGATGACTAAGAAGCCGCTCAGGATGTCTTGTTGTGCGTCCTTTTCTCCCAACATCCTCACAAATTGTAACAGGTTTGCCATGTTACTGGGTTGGAAAAATGGAACAGGTCAGAAAAAATTAGTCCAAGGACTGCACCTTGCACCTGGTTCGATCCCTGGCCTGGCATCTGGTTCCCGGAGACTCAACTAGGAGAGCTTCCTAGTATTGCTGGATGCTGCAAATTTTAAAAAGCACAGCAGAACTTTCCAGGAAATAGAATTCAGGGGTGAAAGCTCAAGACCAGGGGATCAAAGGTCTGATCTTCTCTCCCAGGGGAAAGCACTTCATGACGTAATGAATAGTGAAAACAAGTTTATATATAGATAAATTTTAAAGGGAATAAAGAGGGAACAGAAGGAGAGGGAGAAGGAGTGTAATGAGAGAGAGAGATGGAGATTAGCTTAGGTTATAAATATATCAATAATATTTTGACTCTTTGGAATGAAGTATGAAAATCCCCACCATAATCAGACCCACCCACAGAGTGAGCTTGTTGGTCCCAGAACTTTCACCTTCTGAGCCTGTGTGTTCATCTCTCTGCCCTGGTCTCTCTAGCCACACCATCATGAGAGGAGGCTGAGGTGACAGGAGGAGCCGAGGAGCACCGAGGCACCTGCCAGGCATTTTTTAGATCCTGCCACTTCCCTGGACTCTAAGTGTGGTTCCTTGACCCATAGTTTTCCTCTTCTGTTTACTGGGTTTAAACACAATGATTTAAACACACTGTTGAGCTTTTCTACTTTGCTGCTTCTACAGGAGTTGAGAGTTAGTGTCCTTGGAGGCTGACGCTCACACTTGCTTCTAACACAGCAGCCATCATTCCTTTGGCCAAAGGATGGGAACCTCCTATTGTACAGTGAAACATACATTTAAGCTTGTCCTGTCAGAGTGTTGGGTGGCTGTCCCAGGGATGAGACGGGTATTGTGCAATATCCAGTACTATGAGATGCTGGAAAAAGGAAAAACTGTGTCCCACGAGTTAACAGAGGTTGAAGGTGAGTTTTAGGAGAGACCTCAGCAAGGTGCAGGCGGGCATTGACTGGGAATACGTGCAGGGTCAGGTTAAAAATAACCAACACAATGGGGAATGTTGATGTTACGGCATCATGATATCAAGACTGTAAATAACACCTTATTTTCTCCCTACATGGACCGAGTGTTCTGAGAGTGGTAGTTAACTATGAGCAGATATTCAGAGGAGATATTCAGAGCACTACAAAACGAGTGGTCTTAATTCATTTTAAGATACTTTTAAATAATATTGGTGACTTAATTGCAGTCACTTTGGAGGTTGGGTGGGTGGGCTGGCCACACCCAGCTGTGCTCAGGGCTTGCTCCTGGCTTTGCACACATTCAGGGATCACTCCAGGTGGTCTGGGGGCACAGGGGGGGTGGAGGGGGCGCGGAACTCTATGAGTTTCCCATGCAAGGCAAACGCCCTACCTACTGTACTATTGCTCCAGCCCCAGCAGTCACTTTTGGGTAACTGTTTCTTTGCTGACTCATTTTGTTGCATTACTTATATGTTATGTTCTCCTTGTGTATGCTTTTTTTCTGTTCTACTCTCCAGGGCTGTTCCCTTACTATGGTTCATGTGTGGATAACCCTGTCCCCCTCTTACTTCTGGTCCTTCCCTTGAGGTCTAGAGTAGCATTTTTCTACGGTGAGTTGCCCTATGTGTAAGCTCCCAGGATATTCCAAGGGAGGGTATAGGTGAAAATCACATAAATGGAGGCCAGGGACAATGACTAGGGGTCCAGTCAGTTGGACAGAATCATAGGAAGGAAACAAGATTGGAAGGAGGCCACGGCTGGACCAAGGCTGCGAGACATCGAGACTCATAAATCCACTTGCTCTCTTCATGTGATTGTACCACACAAATGTGATCTGGGATTCCCAAATACAGCATATTGTTTGATTATTCCACACATTCCAGTGTTTCTATCTTATAGCTCCTCCAAAGTTGTCTGTATTACCTCTCTCCCTGGAAGGCAATAATTTTGGGAACTGCTGATATCCTTGACTTTTCTTTTCCTTAAGCAGATTCAACAAACTAAATAGCACATACATAAATCTTAGCCATTTATTTAGAATTTTATCCCTGTGCTACATATGGTTCAGCTTAAATCACTTTTTTTAATGTAGAGTGTTTCAAGAATTTTCTCATTAATGTCTTTCCATGATATTGTGTTTTTAAACATTGATATCTGTCCTTTCGCTAGGGTAACAAAATAAACTAAATAAACTAAACTAAAGTAAGATTCATTTTTTCTGTGTCCCATGAAAGTGAAATACAGAATACTAAAGTAAACTAAGATAAAATTTATATTCTGTACTCCACCAAAGTTATGAACAAATTTCTATTACTAACTCTGTTATGAAGTCCAAGCTTTTCAGGATGAGTTACAATGCCACTATTATCTGGTGTCTATACTTTGCTGAAATGTATCTTTTTCTTTTTCCCACTTATATTTCAAGTTCTAGTAATATTGAAAGACTTATATTTCCTTGAACACGATATACTTTATTCACCTATTGATGCTCTTCTTTCTGTTCGAATCCCTTTATCCTTCACCCCTCTCTTCTCTCTGCCTGATAAATTCTATTAGCTTGAAGTTCTCTCTGAAGCTCTAATTGTGTGCTCTGACAATTGCTCCTCTCCTTTTCATGTTGACTCAGGTTTTCATCAGAGGACTTCTCACCTTGAATGTGTTCATTTGCTTGCACTTATGTCGTAATTATCTGCTTATTGAGTTGGTTGTGAGATTCTGAAGATGAGGGCTGTGTCATCTCCATCTTAATGTGCTGAACACCAAGAATAATGGGGGACTCTCTGCAAATATGTGTTAAGTATTTGAAGTGATAATGGTCTCTGATGTTTTTGTGTGATACATAAAAGGCAAGCTAATGTTGTTTTGGTAGCTTGAGATTGTAAAGGAAATTGACAGAAGTTTTACAAATGTATTAAAACCCCTGACAAAGGGCACAATGGCTGTCCTGTGTACCCTACAAGTGTCCATGGAATCCCATGTCCAGCAAATAATGACCTCTCAGTGAGAAAGCCTTTGCAGGAGAACAAAGAGCATCCGCTAATGGGACCAGAGTCAACCTGGTCTGGAGTAACCAGAAAAATTTTCTGTGTATTTTCCTGAAATGTTCTCCAAGGTGATTTTTTTTCAACTTTTTTTAAAATTGTGATTCTAAGGACATAGGAAATTTTTCTGTTTTCCCATTTTAAGCATCCAGCTCAGTAGTGTTTCATGTTGAGAAACATTTCCAGACCTTTCTCTTCTTACAAAACTGAAACAAAATGCCTGTCACACGTTGCATCCTCTTCCTGTTCACCCCGTTCCTGGCCCTCACATCTATTTCTAGGAGTTTGACTGTTGTAGATGCATTAATTAAGTGGAATACATGTTGCTTGTTCTACATTGTGATTTATATCGACAAGAGTGAGCTCTCCTGCTCTTCCATGTTGTAGCAGATATTAGAATTTTCTTCCCTTGTAAGGCTGAATAGTATGCCTTTGTTGTATGTTGTAGCTAGATTTTGTCCATCTATTTTTCTCTGATGGACATTTGATCTACTCTCACTTGTTGGTGCTGCTAAGAAACTAGCTAATTAAATAGCATTTGAGATTCTTTAAACATTTTTGAGTTGCTTCAAATGATGTTGCTGAATCATGTGGTACCTCTATGTTTGTATACTGTTCCT
This sequence comes from Cryptotis parvus, assembly GCA_021461705.1. Lineage (NCBI taxonomy): Eukaryota > Metazoa > Chordata > Mammalia > Eulipotyphla > Soricidae > Cryptotis > Cryptotis parvus. The sequence continues at coordinate 11,665 of JAJIBD010007905.1, read as the reverse complement.
ATTGGTTCCACCATTTTACATTTTAACTAGCAATGCACAAAGGTCACAGTTTCTCCATGACCCCACCAACACTCAATTCCTTACTGCTTTGAATAATGATATTCTAATGGGCACAAAAATACTTCAGTCTGTTTGATTTGCAATTGTCCAATGATTAGTGACATTGCACATCTTATCTATGTAGCATCTTTATACAGTGTGAGCAATGTTTTAGTAATTTGCTGATTTTGTGAGTCAAATTATTTCATTTTGTTGAGCCATAGGTATTATTTTGCTGTTACTGTTGTTTTCTGTTTTTTTTGAACCCCATCTGGCGATTTTCAGGGATTACTTTGGGCTTTGCACTCAGAAGTCACTCCTGACAGTACTTGAGGGACCATATGGGATATGGACTGCCAGGGATTGAACCCAGATCATCCATATGCAAGGCAATGCCCTCCCTGCTGTACTGTCTCTCCAGCCTCAAGTCTTAAGGAATTAACAATATATTCCGGATACTAATTTCTTATTCTATGTATCATTTGCACTTAGCTTCTCTGAGTCATCATTTGCCTTTTTACTTAAAGATAAATTTGATACCACTCAAATTTTCCAAGGCATGTACTCACTGTGTATTTTGGACGAACAGATGTTGGTGGGCGTGGGGATAATGCTGGGCAGGTGTGTGAGATAGCGCGTGCTTCCACATCTTACCAGTTGATATTCTATGGTCAGCTCTCTGACTTTCACTGGACATTTTTGTCACTTCAACTCACTGAAGTTGGATGACTTGGTGCTATTTCACAGTGGAACACTTGACACTCTCATTTCTAAACATAAATCTGCTTTCTTTTAATTTAAAGAATTCACAGGCTCGTTTGTTCCTTTCTTCCCTCCCTCCCCGTCTCTCTTCCATTTTACCTTTCCTTTTCCATTTGTACTTCTCTTCCTCTCCTTCCTGCTCCTTTTTATTTCATTCCTTTTTTTGACTTTTTAGGTCATGCCCAGTGATGCTCAGGGGATACTCCTAGCTCTGCACTCAGGAATAACTCCTGGAGGTGCTCTGGGGACCATAGGGGATGCTGGGATAGAACCTGTGTCAGCTGCGTGCAAGGCAACGCCCTCCCTGCTGTGCTATTGCTCTGGACCCTCCTTTCATACTTTCTGTGTCGATTGTGGTCTCCCTCTGTGACACCAGAGTTGAATGTGTGTGGAGCACTGAGTCAGTTTCACTCCTGGTTCCAGTGTTCCTTCCTTCTGAGCTTTCTAAAGTGAATGATCCCATGCAGAGCTGGGTTTGCCTTTCCCACTCCCTGGATGCATTGTTCATGATACTGTTTCACAAAGTCAACTTTCCTCCCAATGTATCATCTGTCATTATCTCACTACCCAAGGCGTCCACCTGTGGCCTTCAGTGCCTGTTGTACTTGGTGAGCAAAGGGATTGATTGACAAATGATTCTGGGCTGCACCAATGTAGCTGCGACTGGGAAAGAAAGTGCAGTTGTCCCAGAAACCAAGTTCAGTCCTTGCAGAAACCCTGCCTGCAGCTCGGGAGCACATCTCTCAAGTGCTCTCTGGGAAATGGTGGCCACTTTGATGAGTCTTCAGGTGCCATCACTTCTGATTTCAGTGTGAGGCCAGAGGATACTTGTTAGACAAGTGCTCTTGGGGATCCCTTGAGGCTTGATGTTTCTCACCCATCTGCCTCCAGCTCCTTCTAGAGTTTTGGTGCTTGATTGTTAGGCCATCATTCAATACAGACTCTCCAGAAACAGAAGTACAGGCACAGGAAAGTTTACTCGCTCAACGCCAAGGACTTCTTGAGTCAAAGAGACTCGAGGCCCTTGTGCATTGTAACACACGCATTATATATTCTTTACAAATGTTGTCATAGGGCACATCTACAGTTCTGCTTTTGGCCATAGGCAAATCAGGTTCACAGAAGCAGAAAGAGCAGTTAGTCTCTTGTGTCTCTCTTGTAACACATATCCTGGATTGTTACAAACATTTCACTTGCAAAATCCATTCTTTGAGACTAGTCAGTCTTAGTCTTACTTGACTTAGATATTCACTCTGTCTTGGTATTTACCCTTCTCTGCAATCCAAACTTGAGGACAGGTGCTTCCCACCAAACTCTGGTCAAATCCTACAGAGGTCAATGACTTCTGGAGAATGCACTTCCTGGTGGTACCAGAGGAATGATTGAATGGAGAGTTGTCAGCACACCACGGCGAACACTCCTGGCCTCTAGCATCCTTCGGGACTTCTTGGAAGTGTGCTGTGTGTTGAAATCAATGTTTTATTTTATTTTTGTTTATTTTTCAATTCCTTTTTTCTGCCATGCCCAGTGGTGTTCAGGGCTTACTTCTGGCTCTGAGCCCAGGGATCACTCCTGGCAGGGCTCAGGGGATTACAGGGGGCCCTCACTGTTTTATTTGAGTTTGTTTATATGAGATAGAAAATTTAAGCTAGGAAAGGAGAAGAAAAAAACCCACAAAGCAAATGATTCATCCATCTTAACACTATGTGGTGGAGATCAGAGTAAACACCGGCTAGCTAAGGAATCCTTAAAGGTGTTGGGATTGGATGCCATCCAAATGAAGAGTCAAGCTGCTGACATGACTAGTGACATGACTAGGCCACTTTTAATTTTGCCCATTGGGTTTGCCATGCAATATTAATATTCGCCAATCTTTCATTGAAACGTAGCTTTTCTCAAGTATTTTCTACTGATGACGTTTCTGTGTGTGTCATGTAGATGTGGATATGTATACATGAATGTGCACATGTATGTGTATGTGTGTGTGTGTGTGTTAGCTGCCAAAAGATTACAGATTCTTACATATCAGGGTCTGTGTTCGACCCTCCTGAATCATTCTCACCTAGCAGGAACTTAGCTCTTGTCAGCATTCAGTCAGTTTTCTGCCTGATTGATGGCCCTGCATTTCTTTAGTGTTTAGACTTTTCCACTGCATGTGTGTGTGTGTTCGGACCTACTGAAGTGTCAGAAGGAGAAAAATGGACATCATAAACCAGTCCAAAATAGCAATGTAACTGAATTGACAGTGAATGCCTTGAAAAATGTGCCATAAATTTCCACTCAAAGAACATACATCATCAAGTATGATGTGTCCGTTTGGGAAACGAGCGGAGCCAACTCAAAATGCCTCCTGCAGATCAAGCAGAGCAGGAAGGAGCCACCTCAAAATTCCTCCTGCATTTCTGCATTCCCAGGGAAAGGCACCTAGCGGGAGCACATAGAAAGTGTGTTGGAACAGAGTGTAAGATTGATTTCAAAGGCTCAGCTTCCAACCAAATAAATAATAGTAAACCGAGCATCAAGACATAGAGACAGGGAAGGACAGAATTCCAGATCTCCAGAAGGGGCAAATTAAGGAGTGTGATATCCTTCCTGCTGTGACACAGAGAGCTTGGTTGGGTCTGGGTGCTGCAGAGGGAGGGAGAGACTTGCTTCGGGAAGTTGAGTCAGGAGCCAGATTGTGCCCATCCTGTTGCTCTGACGCCCCTGGGGACCAAGTCAACTGGAATTGAGTCTCTTCCCCACATGGGCTCTGGGATGAGGCAACTGGCAATCCGTGTGAGCAGTTTCCATTAAGCTGCTGGAGAAGATGCACATGTAATGTGTGGTCATGTTTTCCTGGTGAGTATGTAGACATCTACTGACACGGCCATTGTCTATTGAAAAACAAGGGTCCGGATAATGTGAGGTCCTGAAAAGATCTTTTTTCTGTTGTCTCATGAGAGCTGGACGATATTCAGCGTTACTGTCAACTATGATGTAAGATGATTATTGTAAAGTAACGCAAATGATACAAGCTTTTCCCTGCGAGAGTACTGGGTTGCCCCATAATTTTTTAGACTTTCCAAAGGAAGCAGCCAGGGTAATTTTTTATGCTATTTTGCCACTTATTTATTCCTCCTTGAGAACACATATTTTTTTTTAGCTTATTCTTCTATGTCCTTTTCATCTTTAAAATATTTTATTTGATATTTTATTATCACGGCAAGCCTGGCAAGCTGCCCGTGTCATATTTGATATGCCAAATAACAGTAACAATAATATTAAGTCATTACTATGACCTAACATGATTTTATTATGCATTTTTAAAGTAAAAGAAAATAAGCTTGTATTGGTATAAAATAAGTTTTAGACTATTACAGTGAAAATCATTTGAGCCAAATTCTGGCAATTATTTGTTGCTGAGATTGTTGATAAGGTAATGGTACTGTTTATGTCTAAAGAAAATATGCAGTACTTTAGTTGACATATAAACTTGTTGATTCTTCTGAGACTAAAATATTTAAAATAATTATATAATGACTTTGTACAGTAATGGCAACTGAAGTTGCAACTAGATGGGAATTATATGTGTAAAAGTAAGTTGAATTGGGCTGGAGTGATAAACCAGCGGGTAGGGCGTTGCCTTGCATGCAGCTGGCCCATGCCGGCCCGGGTTCGATCCCTGGCATCCCATATGGTCACCCGAGCACCTCCAGGAGGAATTCCTGAGTGCAGAGCCAGGAGAAACCCCTGAGCATTGCCGGGTGTGACCCAAAAAAAGCAAAAAAAAAAAAGTAAGTTGAATTTGTTTCAAATTTTAAAAATATATTTGAGCTGTCATCATACTCTGTAAAAATGTCATTTAAAAAAGTTTTAGTATTTTTTTAAGTGATATTTGGAAACTTAGAGAACATTTAGTGGAGCCTGAAATGGTTGGTGACAAGTCTGGAGAAATTCTAGGATAAGTGCACATGATAAATGGTTAAGGGACCAGTGAAAGCAAAGGAGCGCTGTAGCCTCCAGTGTAGAAGGGTTCTGTTCACATGGGGGCACGTCTGGCAGAACTCGTGGGCCACACCGTGCTGAGGCCCAAAGCTGTCCTTCTGCACCAAAGCAGAGCCTCAGTCCTTGGAGCTTTCTCTCTGGGCCCCTAGCTATTGGTTTTTAATTATACTTACTTTTCATTGCCAAGGTTAACAATGTGAAGGCTTACAGGAAAAGGTGAGGAAAGGTACATATTGATTCACTTAAAGTTCACCCCCACTCATCACAGCCTAATGAGGTTACATGTAGTCAGTGCTTGGTCGGGAATGTCTAGAAAGGGTCATTGCCTGGTGAGCCCTGAGAGTCCGTGTAACTCAGTTTCTAGAATGACTAACAATACTTTGGCTTCTTTTGGGTACATTTCTCTGTTTTCACTGAAGCTGAGTAGCCGAGAAGCAAATTCAAGTAGTGTGTGAGTAACCGTAATCATAGAAAGTCAATTTCTGAAGGATGGGAAGGATGTTGTTGGTCTCCGCCTGCTGATGTTTTGACAGAGGCAGGCCAAAATGCTGAAATAAAGTTGCTATCTGGCAAAAGTCAGGATTTGAGACAATTTCTGCAACATCTGAGAGAAAAATCAAAGGAACACCTTTGAGGCCAGTAGTTAGATCAATGTCTAAACTGAAGGGAACTTTTTAATGCAAGAATTGTACATCAATTTGGTAAAACCTGCCCAGAAAGAAACCTTCCCAGAAAGAGTAGAGCATAGCTTGTCTTCATGATTAGAGGAAGTTTGAATCTCAGTGAAGCCTCTTCTGGAGAAGGCACACATTTAGAATACAGGTCTTTTATTTGGACTGTGTAATTGGGTTTAAAACATTTGCTTCTTTAAGGATTTTTATCTGAGCCTGATTTTACGGAAAGAATTTAGATAACAAGAGAAAAATCTTTCCTGTCAAAGATGAAGTTTACAAACAAATTATGTTTTATATTTAGCATACTCCCTTGAGCTCATGTTTTCATATAATAAAGAGAAAAATAGTAAACAAAGACCCCACTCTTACAATGTTTACCAACTGAATTTACAATCTCAAAGGTGGGGCAAAAGTGAAGGAGCAGAATTAAACACTCAGTTATCTATAATTCCAACCATGTAGCCAGGAGATTTACTTACAAAAGTAAATTTGTCTCCATTTATGCCTATAACTGTTCTTTTCTCCAGATCTTTTCCATTTAACAGCAAGAAAACCAGGTTTGGCAGCAGATAACTCAATTTTACTGATTAATTTAAACAAAAGTGATGAATGTGATTTTTGCCCTTTTAGCACATACTGACTCTCTCGCACATATCACTATGGGTCACTTCAATTTCTGTACACAATGTAAACTGACCTTTTCCCTTTGTCTTGAAGGTTTCTCCTCTCCTCTCCCTCTCCTCTCCTCTCCTCTCCTCCTCCTCTCCTCTCTCCTCTCCTCTCCTCTCCTCTCCTCTCCTCTCTCCCTCTTCCCTCCCTCCCTCTCCCCTTCCCTCCCCTCCCCTCCCTGTCCCCTCCCTCCTCCTACCTTCCCTCCCTCCCCTCCCCTCTTCCCTCCTCTCCTCCTCCCTTCCCTCCCCTCCCCTCTCTTTCCCTCCCTTATCCTCCCCTCCTTCCCCTCCCTCCTCTCCTTCCCCTCCCTCTCCTTCCCTCCCTTCCCTCCTCCCCTTCCCTCCTTTCCCTTCTCCTCCCTCCTTTCCCCCCCTCCTCTCCTTCCCCTCCCTCTCCTCCCCTCTCTCCCCCTCCCCTCCTCTCCTTCCCCTCCCTCTCCTTCCCTCCCTTCCCCTCCTCCCCTTCCCTCCTTTCCCTTCTCCCCCCTCCCTTCCCCTCCCTCCTCTCTTTCCCTCTCCTCCCCTCCCTTCCCCTCCTTCCTCTCCCTCTCCTCTCCTCTCCTCTCCTTTCTTCCTCCTCTCCTCTCCTTTCTTCTTCTCTCCTCTCTTCTCCTCTCTCCTCTCCTCTCCTCTCCTCTCTCCTCTCTCCTCTCCTCTCCTCTCTCCTCTCCTCTCCTCTCTCCTCTCCTCTCCTCCTCCTCTCTTCTCCTTTCCTCCCCTCTCCTCTCCTCTCCTCTCTCCTCTCCTCTCCCTCTCCTCTCTTTTCCTCTCCCTTTCCTCTCCTCTCCTCTCCTCTCCTCTCCTCTCCTCTCCTCTCCTCTCCTCTCCTCTCCTCTCCTCTCTCCTCTCCTCTCCTCTCCTCTCTTCTCCTCTCTCTCTCCTCTCCTCTCTTCTCCTCTCCTCTCTCCTCTCCTCTCCTCTCCTCTCTCCTCCCTACAGCACCTCCCTCCTCTCCTCTCCCTTCCCCTCTCATTTATGGGCTTCTCATGTCTCTGCCAGCACCAGAGAGACTCTCATCTCCCAGGATCTCTTTCTAACCTCTTCCAGCATCTGAATGGAAGGAGCTGCACATGAATACGTGGGTCCCCTGGCCTTGAGGGAGGCTTCAGGACTGCATAGTTTTCTTCCTGTCCCTAATCATTGGGTGTGAAATCAGGACTTCCTTTAACCCCCCAAATATTTTACCCATGGTAATGTGTATTCTATTATTCGAATGGCAACAGCAGGAAATCTTGATGTTTTGACCACTAGTCAAGAGACATTAGCACCTCAGTACAAGAAAGGAAAATTGATTGAAAGAATAAAAGTGATTCAATTCCTAGGAATTATTTTTGATGGGGAGTCACATCTGGGTGTGTTCATGGCTTACACCGTGTCATTCCTGGTGGGCTGGGAGGACCCTCTTTGGTGTGGGGCCCCAAACTCAGTCCGTTGCCTTGACTTACCCTACCATCTCTCTGGCTCAAATTAGGAGGAAGTTTTGAGTTTAGAATTTATTTAAAATGTATATAAATCCAGAAAGGGGGAGTGGATGGATGAGAAGTGACAAGGGCGTGTGTGTGTCACGACACTTTGGTGATGGTGGAGGTAACTGAACAGCAGGACCAGATATATAAACATGGTACCTTAACTACAATGCAAACTTTGAAAGATCTGGGGAGTAAATGTAATAGAAATAAAAAGATGAACATATATGAAAAATAGAAGAGCTATTGTTTGCAAGAGTGGTCAGTGAACTGTGATTCATCTGCCAAATCCAGGTTACTGCCTATTAGAAGTTTCTGGAACTCACCCACACTTACATTTCTTTCATTAAGTGACTTTAATGTGTATTCTCTATCTTTACAATAAAAGTCCACAGACTTCTGGGGGATATGCAATAAAAATATAAATGCCTCCATGAGATCTCCTCTGTATGGCATTGAATAAGGTAATTAGATCAGGGAAAAGGACGTTTTGCGTTATGGACATTAAACTCTTTAACTAGCTGATACGGTGGGAGAAGAGCAGCAGGTAGTGGGGGTGAGACCTCCATCGCCGCGAACCGTGTGGGACGTTTCTCTGTAGGCCATCCACTTGCTGTGGCTGCTGAATTCCTTGGTGCCCACCCAGACACACACTGTCCTTCTTGTCCCGTCCTTGGCATCTGGCGTGGCCCTGCACGGGTGCTAGTGAAGCATCCTGGGCGCGGGTCCCTCCAGGAGCCGAAGGAGGGAAGAAGCTTCTGCTGTCACTGAAAATTCAACTCTCCACCGTGGGCTGTTGTGAAGTTTAAAATAAACCCCTATAGGACCATTTTTACTTCTAATTTACATTTCAGTTCCCTTCACCTGGCCTTTTCCCAGCATGAAAATGTCTACAGGCACGAGTCCTCATGAAGACAGAGGGACAACAGGCCTGCGGCCTTTCTCTCTGCTCTGCACCACTCTGGAGACAGGAGACCTCGCGGACCTGTGCCCAGGACTGGGGACTCCAGGGCATTGAGGTGCAACTCCTAGGGCCAGGTGCTCTGGGTGCCGTCCTTGGTGAAACTCCAGAGCCGTCTGTGGCTTGAAACTCAGTGTGAGTCAAATGGAGATAAGAGCTTCCCTCCCTTTGGATTCTGGTTCTGCAGATTCTGAAAGTCTCCTGTGGCTTATTCGCAACCCGGTAATGCCAACCCCATAGAAACCTGTGATCATGCGCAGTGGTGCCTGGTCTGTCCTAATTCAACTGTTGATTGACTGGAAGTGCTCATGGAATGGATTGGATGGACAAAATAGACCTGGTGGACCAGGAGAGGCCTGCGAGGAAAGACATAGTCTGAGAATGGAGATGATTAAACATCTGGACTGCTCGCTAGGGAAGGCTCAGCAGCAGATGGGAAACACATCCCAAGTCCCTTACCTTGCCGGGACTCACCGTAAGTGCCCTAAAGTCTTCCATTGACTTTTCAAAGCTAAAGAGAACATATCTGACCAACGGGGCCGTGTGTCTTGCCTGCCTGGACAAGAGACCCCTTTGCTCTTCCACAAGAGATCCTTGGAATCCAGTTGCTGGGATGCAGGAGGACGAAGGATCTTCCAACAGAATTTGTTTGGAAAGGAATGTGCTACTTAGGGAATTTCCAAACATCTGAACAGGTTTTAAATGAGCAAATGATAAGAAAATCCTTATCCTTTCATATGTGAAATAGAAATCAATCAAAATGTTTACCTGGATAGCAACAAAACCTGTTGGCAGTGGTGTTCACACAATTGCCAGTGGTTGAGTATCACAAAAGTAACTAATGTTTCAACAGAGTTTCCAGATTTTGAAGTTTTGATGAAGGTAATGGCTATCTTAGACTTGTTCAGCTTAAACTCTTTGATACGGTTCTTGACTTATTCAAGAGTCATACAGGTGCGGGAGCTGTTGGATCTAATAGCAGTTAAAGACGGAAACAGTGTCCCAAAGTCCTTAGGCCAGATGGCAGTGGGCACCTCACAGGAGTTGCAGACCCAGGTTGGTGGGTCTCGGGGCTCCAGCCCACAGGTGAGGTACTTGAAACCCGAGAATCATCTCAGAGAGCGTGAGCTGGTGTCGCAGACTCCAGGGACAGATGCAGGCCGCAGACACACCTGAGAATCATCAGGGAGAGCGTGAGCTGGTGCTGCAGACTCCAGGGACGGATATGGGATGCAGACGCACCTGCAAATCATCAGGGAGAGCGTGAGCTGGTGCCGCAGACTCCAGGGATGGATGCAGGCCACAGATACACCTGCAGGCGCCTTGTGGTGGCTGAACCTGGGCAGGTTTTCTTCTGCCACCTTCTCTTCCTCTTCCCTCCTCTTCCTTTCCCTTCTGTGAATCTTCCCGGCAGTGTTCCAGAGGCTGCTCCAGGCAATTCTTTTGCCGATTGTGCCTTGCGGGTTAGTGTGGGAACCCGAGGGGTGGTTTCTGTTTGGATGCTGGGTGCCGGGTTCCTGGGCTGCCCTGGCATGGTCGGGGCTGCATCCGGGCTGTGCTTGGCAACATTAGGGACAAGCCACGTGGTAAAGCAACCGGCTGAACCCCCTCACACCTCCAGCCTGCGGGTAGATATTAAGCACATGCACACATGCGCACGCACATTCATGTGCACACATTCACACATGCGCTGGGTACGCAGCACACATGCCTACTCATGAACACACACACATGCTCATAAGCACACATGCACACCTATGCACATACATTCACACACACATGCACACACACACAATATCAGTAGGCCAGCTGTGCTGCTCAACTGCCCCAGCCTAAGCTGTGATGTGCTATTGCTATTTGTAAGCAAATAAACAAAACAAAACAAAAACCCGTTTTCCACATTTGGTTAATATGTTTCTAAGGAAATTGCTCATGACTAAGAATGGCTTCTTATGATCCACAGAAGCTGATGCCTTTGTTAGTGGCATTAGATGATGCCTCCCAAAGCAAATAGGAATCACAATGGTAGGTGCGCCACCATGGAAACCGGAAATGGCTCTGGGAATGGAGCTTGAATTCCTGCTTGGTTCCAGCTCAGGTACTTGCTCCCGGACTTGGGGCCACTAGTTGGGCTCCCCCCGTCTCTCCAGGCTCCACATCAGCCACCCAGTAATGCTGCAGTTGGCCTCAGCTCTCATGCTGCCATCCCTTTCCAGTGGCCATTGTCCTGTTGCGTCATCATCTGTGGCCCAGTGTCCTGAGTGCTTGTCTCACTGAATGCCCTGCCTTGTGTCTTTGACTTTCTCATTTATCCTTCTGTCGCAGAGAAACCAGTAAGGCACAGAAACAGAGCTGCTCACATTTCTTAGACTTTTCCATCACCTGTAGCATTCCAAGTTGTTTAATTTTATAATCACTGTCTATCACTGTCTGTCTGTCTTCCCGTTCATCATCGATTTTCTCAAGCGGGCCCCAGTAACATCTCCATATGTCCTGTCTCATGCTAGTAGAGGCCAAGGCATCTGCTTGCTCCAGGAACATAAAGAGCCTCAATCCATTCCGGAATGAGTCTATAATTGTTACTGGTATTTGGCATATATATCAAATACAACACGGGTAGCTTGCCAGGCTCTGCAGTGCAGGTAGCATACTCTTGCAGACATCTCTAAGTCCAGCATTTATTGATGAACCGTGCGGCCGCTAATAGGCTGGTCTGCTGGGTGGAGGTCTGACAAGAGAGAAGTCCAGATGTGGAAAATGGAGGCCCTCATAGAGTGGGGGGTCGTCTGGCTTGTTGCGAGGCTCTGCTGGGGTGGTGGGCCAGGACTACAACCCACCATCCCTCCCGGGCGCCTCGTGAGCAGCTGGTCACAGGGAGAGTCAGTAGCAGCTCTGCCCCATGTCTACGAGTCTCTGGACTGGCATACCTGAGCCAGATTTAAGAAAGACTGCTGCAGGGTGAAACTCCATGAGCCGGGCGCTGATAGGCTGGTCTGCTGGGTGGAGGTCTGACAAGAGAGAAGTCCAGATGTGGAAAATGGAGGCCCTCGTGGAGTGGGGTGTTCGTCTGGCTTGTTGCGAGGCTCTGCTGGGGTGGTGGGCCAG